>CM073761.1:109238804-109523804 GCA_037127475.1 Arma custos | reverse complement strand
CCTTCACCAGTTCTTGGCCACCATATTTGATAAACTCTGGGGCAATGCCATTTCTTCCTGGAGCTTTTCCAACCTTCATTTTCTCAATGGCATCGGCTATTTCTTCTTCTTCTATTGACTCCTGACTTGTGTTACCATTGGCAATAATTTGAGGGACCGCATATTCCTCTTTCTTAAAGAGTTCTTCAAAGTGGCTTTTCCATCTGTCGAGGATTCCTTCCGTCTCCGAGAGTATGCTCCCATTATGGTCTTTGATGTTTCTTAAAGGCTTTTTATATTTACCTTTTAGGACCTTAACTGTTCTCCAGAACTTCTTAATATTATCCCGATGGTCTTCATCCAAACTTCTACCGAATTCTTCCCAAGTCTTCTTTTTGGCCACTTGAACTGCTATCTTACATTCAGATCTTACCCTGCGATACTCGATGAGGTTTTCCCGGGATTTATCTTGGAGATATGATTTCCAGGCTTTTTTCTTCTTGCCGACAATTTCCTTTATGCTGTCATCCCACCACTTGGTACGTTTACCTTTTCCTGTCACCCTGTGTATGCCGCAGATTTTCTTAGCTGTTTATAAGATTGCTTGTTTTAAGTTACCCCACTGGGTCTCAACGTTATCCTCTAGGTTTAAATCATTGATCCTTTCCCCCAGTTTTTCTGCATATTCCATTCTTTTCACACGGTCATCCAGAGCATGAACCTTGATGTTTTCGTACTTTTTGGGTTGAGGGCAGCGTCCTTTTATAATTCTGGTATCTGCTACTAATAACAGATGGTCGGTTCCTAACTCCGCTCCTCGGATAACTTTCACATCTGTGGAGTATCTTCTGATACAGCGATCGTATATTATATAATCTATGATGCTGTTTCGGCCTTCGCTGGAGAATGTGATCTTATGTACTGCCTTGTGTGGGTAGAATGAGTTGCCAATAATGAGATTGTTATCAACACAAAAGTCGATCAGTCGCTGGCCATTCTCGTTCTTGGTGCTCTCTCCACCGTATCTTCCCATAGATCCATGTCCTGTTCTGTAGTTCCATCCAATTCGACCATTGAGGTCCCAACTCAAGATTATGGACCTTTGCTTGGCCCTGCACCTGTCTACGGTTCTTTGTAGCTCTGAGTAGAATAATTCCTTATCCAAGACTGAATAATTCTCTGTTGGTGCATAGACTTGGATGTGCGTTACTTTTCCTATACTTAGGTTTAGGTCAGCCACTATTATTCTAGAGGATATTGGTTCCCAGTCTTCTAGTTTACAATATGCTGCAGGAGACATAACGATTCCAACTCCCTCTTTAGCGAATTCCCCCTTAGGCACTCCACAAAAGTAAATAATCATTATCCAGCCTCATCTCTCCGTTTCCTTTTTTCTTAACCTCCTGAGTATGTGCAATCTGAACTTCTTCATTTCCAAAGCAAGCTCGGCTTCTTTCCCAGTCAGAGTCCCGATGTTCCACGTTGCAATTCTCAAGTCCTTTTCCGTTCCATGTCTTTGCCGTTGAGACAGTCCATTTCCGAGGCCATTTTGATTTCTTTGAATCAGATTTACTCTCGCGTGGGTGATTGGCCCAATGCGAGAGGCCCCGTAACCTCGGGACAACAGGCCCCTTTAGTCGCCTTTTACGACAGGCGGAGATTCCGTGGGTAAATTCTATCCCCTACCCACAGGGGTCTATTTGTTTACAATTATGAATAAAATTACCAGCA
Source organism: Arma custos (assembly GCA_037127475.1). Classification (NCBI taxonomy): domain Eukaryota; kingdom Metazoa; phylum Arthropoda; class Insecta; order Hemiptera; family Pentatomidae; genus Arma; species Arma custos. Next base: position 109,522,094 of record CM073761.1, on the reverse strand, counting down.
GTAACTTTATTAGACACGAGCAAATCTCTAAAGGACTTTTTTTCTTAGTTTTTCGGTCCCCTATAAGTTCCTGAAGTTTTGCCATTTAAATTCGGGACACCCTGTATATAGATAAGATTCCGGCCATTTGATACATGATAGGACTGAACTCAGGTTCTATTAGACCTACAGATCTGCGGTTGGGCTCAAATTGTAGAAAATTAAATCTTCTTTAAAAAAAGGTCGATTACGTTTTTTAGACAAATAATTATTTTTTTCTAGAAGTTTTTGAAAACATTTTCAAATCCAACAAAAAAAAAGAAAAAAGAAAGTTAGTAGAAACCTTCCCTAGAGTGTACTGAACGACTTCCCAAAGTTTCATGACAATCGGATGATTGGTGTAGTAATGCATAAAGGACAAACACACATACATTCATTTTTATATATATGGACAAGCTAACTTTAAAGCCAAACATAGTAGAAAGTGTTTAATGATTTGCATATAGCATATACTAATAATGTTGTTCAGTCAAATCTTTTTTCTGAGTTATTAAAAATATTACAATAAATAAGACTCCAATTAATCCTTTAAGTACTTTCTTCTATAATTTCTATTCTTGTTTACTTATTTAAATTAGAAAAATTAATTGGAAGATTGTTTTTTAAATATTGTTATTATAATGCAATTGGGAAAAACCACAATGCAAAGCCTTATGTTTCAAAAATACACCCACTTACCAGTCGACGTTTCGCCTATTCAGGCATTATCAAGACACCAAAAACAAAAAGGGGGTTATGTGAATCACATCTCGAAGAAAAAGGTGCAATACATCCCAACGATCAACAGGCTCCAAACATCGGATGTATTGCACCTTTTTCTTCGAGATGTGATTCACATAACCCCCTTTTTGTTTTTGGTGTCTTGCTAATGCCTGAATAGGCGAAACGTCAACTGGTAAGTGGGTGTATTTTTGAAACATAAGGCTTTGCATTGCGGTTTTTCCCAATTGCATTATAATAAATAATAGTGTTTCTTTTTGAGTTGTTGGCTCTATTTTAGTAAATATTGTTATATTTATATATTATGATAGATAAACCATCGGCACCCGAAGGACCATTGGAAGTCACTGATGTTCACAAAGAAGGATGTAAATTATCTTGGAAGCCACCAAAGGATGATGGTGGTCTACCTATAACAGGTTTTGCCATAGAAAAAATGGATGTATCAACAGGGCGTTGGGTTCCAGCAGGTTTCGTTGAGCCTAATGTAACACAGCACGAAATAACTGGTCTTGAGCCAGGGAAGAAATATCATTTCAGGGTAGCAGCTATTAATGAGGAAGGGGAATCTCCTCCTCTTGAAACTGATACTGCAATCATAGCCAAGAACCCTTATGGTATGTAACCAGAAATTCTTTAAATATTAATTAATTATTTTATTAAAAAATATTTCTCTTTAGTTAAATACATTTGAATAATTTATTTATTCCTTTATCAAAATTAATAATTTTAATTTTAATAAAAAAGATCTAATATTTTTTCCTAGATTTTTATTTATTATTAAAATTATGCTGGTTCTAGACCTAGCAATTATTTGCAACTATTTAATTGTATCTTAACTTTAGTTTTGTTTTACAAAATATGAAAATAAAAAGGAGAGGCTTGGGTTGGTATGCCTTTTTATCTAAATTTATTAGATAAAAGTTTTATCTAGATTTCATAGATAGATAGATTTTAGAAAAAATGTATTTAAATTTTAATCCACTTATAATTTCATCAGCTATTATTACTATAATTACTAGTTTCAGGTTCAATAGCCGTTGTTTAGATTTTATGTGAACAGGAGTTTGCATAAAGATAATCTCAGATTTGAATCCTCTTATCAAATGTCTCTTCTGGTTTTCACCTTGTAAAATTCTTAAAATTTAAAAGAATTCAACGACGCGGTTTCAAAACTAGAAAAAATATTTGATGAATTGATTCAAAATATTGGCTGTAGGAATTTAAGACAGTATTTATTGTTTTAGATAAATCTTTGAGGATCAGTGATTTGATTATTACCTCTTCGGGCATAATGATATTAATTATTTCAGCAAACAAACATTTATTATCAATTTACAATTCCAATTCTCTGTTAAGACAAATTCTATAGATCAAATTATTCCATTATAATTTGTTATTAAACAGCACTTGCATATAACATCACTTTTCCAATGTTACCTCCAACATATGGTTAGTAGGTAATCACGGTTATTTAATTTAATTGTTTAGCCTTGTTAACATCACTACATGATCTACACATGCACGCATGTGTGTGTTGTGAAGGGAGGACATAAGGTTGGAATAAAATTTTATTTAGCAATACTTACAATTTATAATCATAACAGTTTATGGTGTTCAGCAATTTAGTGTAAAACATTCATAGATTAATATCTTTCCTACAAAATAGTTGTATTTATAGTTATTTTTACTTAAAAATAGTTATGTTTATATTTATTAGGTATTACAAAGAACATGATAAACAAAAAACACTGAGTTATGACACTGTTAAACACAATTAAAAATAATTTCATAAACTGTTGAAGACAATTGACTTAAATAGTCTTGATTATATAGGGTCCGATTTTTTTTAAATGTTTAAGCAACTGTGCCTACTAACTCAAAATTGCCATAATTATTATTATTAGTTTAGCTCAATAGCATGCAGGAAAAATTGGGATGTATGAAGGTTATATTAGAGGATGAATTTGGTGTGATGCGAGACAAGTCTGCTAGATAGGTGTGATTGAGTCCATAAAAACAATGATTCGCTGAATTAATTCTTCTTAGCGTCTCTGCCAAAGTATGTAAATTCTGACACTTGTTCAAACATGTGAGGACCAAATGTAACTTTAGTACCAATCTATCAGAGGTTTGATCCAACACCATATGCTTTGTTGACAATCATGCTGACCAAGATGTCTTGCCACAGCCTTGAGAGCTAGGAATGCTTTTGATACAGCCTGATATGATCTGCCAATGATGTCTATATTATCAGCTTGTGTTAGCTGATCTATTCTGTTGAGCATTTTGCGTATTGTCTGAATTCCTGATTTTCTGACAGCTTTTCAAGATGAAGACCAATGAGTTTCTATGCCAAGGCATTTCCTTGCCTCTCTTCTGTTTTTGTCGTGAAACACCCCGATCACTTTCTTTGAACTTGAAAAAAACATTTGACACACATCATGCTCATTCTGACCAGCCAAACAAGTTTAGGAGACACATTAAGTTCCAGGAGGGCCTTGTACAGTTCATCCTGTTCAATGCTGTGATATATGGACCTAAAATCAACAAATAGATGATTTCTCCTAAATCTCTACCTTTTTCCAAATTTTGACGAAGAGTGAAAATCTGGTCTGTTGTTGACTTTTCATACATGAATCCTCACTGGTACCATCCGATTTCCTTCTCAGCAGATAGCTGAAGGCGCTGGAAGAGTATATTTAATAATACTTAGTAGGCATTTGGGAGGAGGGATATTCCCCCTATAGTCACCACAGCGAACCATATCCCCAACCTTGAGTATAGGGCATATTAAGGTTTTTTTCCACTTCTTAGGCATGCAATTCTCATCTCACTCAGTCAGGATGATGCTTGCTTGAATAATTATTCAACTATTCAGTAATGGATGGAGTTACTGAATAACTCGTTGCTTGTAGGCCAACAATAGACCTGGGGCTTTAATTTTCCTGTGTCAATCGATTGCCTGGACGACTCTTATCGTCGGGAGACTCTCCAGGTCTTCTTCGAGTGCATCTATCAGGGTAATCTGAGTATCGTCGGGGTATTCCTCTTAATCCTAAAAAATGTTGAGGGAAGAATGTTATATTAACTCCTGTGAATATAACTATGAATTGAATTTTCAGTCACTTAGGATTTATTGTTAATCCTGTAAATAAAGGGAATCATTGAATAAATCTTCCTGTGTATTCTCTATGTATTTCACCCTCTCCATTTAACAGATATTGGACATTTGTCAGGATTTTATCCATTCTTGTTTTGACATATAGAGAGGATTTTCTTGAAAGGCTTCTGATTTCTATGGGCTACCTAGTAGAATTTTGGTCCCATTTCCTCAATGGGTAGGCAGAATCCCTTCCGCTAACAAGAATGTGGTCAATCTGGTCAATGTGGTTAATATACCTACCATCTGGCAATGTCCATGTTCCTTTACGTATGCCTTTGTGAGATAACTGTATGTAAATGTGAGGCTATTGCAAAGTTCACTAAGCACTGCTCATTATTGTTACACTAGTTGTAATGACAATGTTTACTGATTGTAGGGTTATAAATGTCTCTCTTTCCTATTTTTGCGTTGAGCACCCCTGCGATAATCTTGATATCGTATTCTGTGTCTAAAGCTTCCTCCAAGTGTTTGTAGAAAGCATCCCTCTCTTCTTCATCAGCACCTTCTGTGGGTGCATTTGTTCTTAGCATGGTAATATTTCTAAATTTACCCTGGATTCTTAACAGGCATATTCAGTGCTAGTTTCCTTGAAGCCAATCATCAAGTTAAAATTGCTAACATAAAAATTGTAATATTTCTTCTTCCAGTCAATCCTGTTTTTAGTTAACAAATGATAGAATTTTGAAGTATCTCATTCCTGTTGGCTTTCATATTTGTTGGTGTAGGTATTTAAAGTGGAGGTATGAATGATTGATATAAGTAAGTGGGGAGAACTTCATCACTCTGTGTGTTGTACAATTGCTACAGCAAAATGCATCAAAGAATATTAGTATTAATATTCTTAGATACTTTTCACTGTAATATTTGGCCAAGAGCAACATGATTGTTCACTAATCTTACTACGGATACAATTGAATAATGTTTGGTTTAAGAAATCATTCAAACCATTGGAAAAAAAAGCAACCCACTTGTAGTTGGATATTCTCATCTCTAATTCTGACTTATTTATTACAACTGTTGTAATATTATAACTGTTGTAATAGTTGTAATATTTTTTTCCTTTATATAAAAAATATTACATGTAAAGTAATGTTATTTCTTTTTACCGCCATAACCAGATAGGCCAGCTGATAAAGGCTAATGGCTACATGTCTATAAAACCCCAAAATCCAATATGCTATGTATCTCATCACCACCCAGATTACCACATATTGAATTTTGGTTTTGTGATTCATGTTCTCTCCTATATTCTGGGGCACATTGCACTTGTTAAGCCCCCCTTTGATTCAAACTTTCAATCGATTGTCAATATAATCAAACCTCTACAATTATGTTCCTCAATGATAATCAAACCTCTACAATTATGTTCCTCAATGATAATCAAACCTCTACAATTATGTTCCTCTCTATAACTAAGTCATAATTCCTGACAATCCCAATACCTATTTACTTTTTGAATCCAAAGATAGACTTTATCAGGAAAATCTCTTCTTCTCCCTCCATCTCTTCTATTCCATTTTCTCCTGGAATCCACCCATCCAATTCTGAACCCGACACCTGGATAGACCTGCATGTCATTGATTCAGCACAGAATATTCTTTCCTTTTCTCAATTGCCTGTTACCTTCCTGTTCTCTTGATACTTAATCGAAATATCATTCAGTATCCAAACTGCTGTTTCCACTCCAAGCAGTTTCCATTCCTATTAATTAACTTTATCTGCTTTCCTTACACTGTTCTTAGAAGAAACCTCGGGTTGAAGTATCACCATTCTCCTTTCAATTCCAATTACGGCGATCTTCCTTATTCAATTACACGGTTCAACTATCTATATGATAACACCTTTCAAATGTATTTATCTTGCCCTCCTTCTGGGCTATTAGTTGGGCTTGCCAGTATTGGAATCACCATGAATTTTCTAATAGTCAGTAAGTACACATAACCCTTAAAGTGCTGTGGGCACATATATGTGTCCGGGAAAAAGTAGTCATCGTAGGATGTTATGAGTGCATATATGAGTCTGTTAAAAGTCACCAACAGGGACTATGGATGCATATATATATATATATATATATTTTCAATTGTTTCAGTATTTCATGTATTAATTGAAATTATGATTATGATCACATATAACTTTATGAGGGGCAGCTATATAGGTATAAGTTTATCTACAGCATTAAAGAAAGACAGATTATGAAACAATCAGGTTTTTAGAAAAAAAATTAAAAGCAAGTCTTAATGAGTTGAAATTAACTAAAATATCCTGATACTATGAACCAATTTTATGATAGTTATTATTGATATATTTTTCACAATTCCTCAAGACCCTTACTAGCTGCGAAGGAATTTCAGACCTTTTTCTTATTTTTATGTTGTAACAATATTCATTTAATAGATGATTTCTACTTGAAAATAGCATTCTGTTACTATAGAATCAGGTCCAAAGGAACAATAAAATAATTTATTAGTCATGCCTTGAAATGTTAATCAAGAAATAGAGCTGGTCCAAGTGAAAAGTATTCAGCACCTAGCAATGGTAAGCACCCGAGAGTCGCCCGCACTTTAAGGATTAAGTTATGATCTTAATTTCCACATCTTCTTTCACAATCTACCCATAAACTCCTCTGATCATCCCTCATCTCCCCTCACTTTGACTCCAAGATTTTTCTCAGGACTCTTCACTCCAAAACCAGAAGAGATCTTCTGTTTCTCTTGGTCAGAGTCCATGTTTCACTGCCGTACATTATGGCCGAACTATTGTTTTGTTTAACAAGAGCTTTGCCTTACTGGAAAGATTTTGTATCGGAGAGCTTTTTGCTGGGCATAGAAACATCTGGCTCCTGCTACCATTCTGTCCCTAATTTCAACTTCCAAATTGTTACTCTCTGTCAGACTCCTCCCAGATATAGCTTTCAGGTCAACACTGGCTTAAGACAGGGGGCTCCATTATCACCAGTACTATTCAACCTCCCATTAGAGGTTGCCATAAGGAGCATAAGGACAAACCCGCATGGCACCATTTACAATCGCTTCGCATAGCATGTGGCGCATTCTGAGGATGGTAGAAGAATTCAAGAGAGCAGCATTAGACTTGGGACTAAGAATAAATGTGGAAAAGATTAAATATATGAAAACCTCGAGACAGACCAGAGAGAGAGAGAGAGAGAGAGAGAGAGAGAAGTCAATAAATTGGAGCTGCAAATCAATATTGTATTTGTATGTCTTTTCGAGCATTTGCCTGATTGAGAATAGGTCTTCTGTAGTTGATCGCCCTGGGTGGAAATCGCTCTGGTACTTGCCTAGTATTTTTTCACTTCTTTCCACCATCCTCTTTCATATTGCTATCTACAGTATCTTGTAAACTGTAGACAGAAGTGCTATGCCTCAATAATTTTTGCACTTCGGCCTATTGCCTTTCTTATGCAAGGGGACTATCATAGCTTCTCCCCCGTCCACTGGCATTTTTTTCTCCATCAATTTGTTCCATATCACATTAAAAATATCTTCGCAGGTGTCTGTATCTTCATACTTTATTAATTAACTCTGATGGAATTTCATCAGGTCTGGAGCTTTGTTATTTTTCAGGGAGAAGATTATATCTACGATTTATTCTTGGTCAGGTGGTTTCTAGCTTCTAGTTCTGCCTCCTGGGCTTATCCATGTTTCTTTGTGAATGTTTTTTTTCCTTGTGAATGGGGAAAAAGTAGTCATGACCTTCATATTTTTCAACAATTCTGAAGCCATCTTCAGAATTGTTGTCTCATGACTGCTATGCTGTCCAATAGTGGGCTTATATATTTTTTCCTTGCCTATCTGGCCATTGAAGTCGCCAAGTATAATCTTCATATCGTACTGCGGTATCTTATCGTACATCTTGGTCAGTTAAGCATAGAAAGTTTCCTTGTCTATTTCCTCTGCATCTTCACATGGGTCATGCACACTAATCAATGATATATTGCAGAATATACCCTGTGTGGAATATAAACTGTTTTAAAATGAATAGGGATATTTAAACTTTATTATTTATATGTTTACTTTAGTTAAATTAGAAAATATACTTAGTATGTATTAGTTGGACCAAATGAAATAGAAAATACAAACAAAAACAAAAAAATTGTTAATTCTTATTTTTAATAAAAAATATACTTAATATTAATAAACATGAATATTACTCTATTTACAAACAAACAAATTTTCTCAAAATTGGCCTTTCAATTTCTTTTAATATAAGATAAAGGGAGTTTATTGTATAAAGGAAAAAAAATCACTTTTGGCCACTTCTTTAGCTTGGTAATTGGTCCTTATTTAACCTCAATTCTTCAATTTGCCTTTACCTATTTCAGAAAGACTATTTTTCTTCATTTTTTTTTAGAATGATAAAGTTTTGCCTGATTCAGCCAGTTTACTGGTCATGATTACCCAAGTTTTGGTAATCATGGCTAAAGATGGATGTACCTTGTGAATATGTTTACTACTTTAGCTATATTTTTTGGTAGTTTTTTGCTTTATACTTGATTTATTTGTATTTAAGTATAAAATATCCATATTATAAATTGTTCAGAAATTAGCTAAAGAAAGTTTTGAAACTGATTAACTAAATTCAATAAAATTTGTTGTCTGTAAGTTTAGTAATAGTAGTTTGTAGCAGGTTGTTGTTTACATATTGTAACAGTTTCTACTGAAGAAAGAAAACTGTGGAGCGGAGTGGCTGAAAATGGGCTATGGGGAAGATGAAGGAATGGGGAGCTGATGGACCTATATGGGGACATAGCCTGACATGGTAGTGTTGATAAAGAAAGCCAGAATTAGATGGATGAGACATGTGGAGAGAATGCCAGAACACAGTATACCAAAGAGAATGCTCTATGAGGAACCATAAATAAATAGATGAAAACAGTGGTTTACAAGAATTCAGTGTTTGATGGTTGAAAATAGATAAATTACTTGGACTATGAATTATGCTGCTTTTAAAGATTTTGAAAAGATACTGAAAAGCAGATTAATGCATAATTTAAAAAGTAACTATTGGTTTATACTTGAGCGAAACATGCTCCAATCAGGAACTGATGATACTCTCAGTGAAGCGGCTGATCAAATATCACAAGGAAAAAAAACATTCACAAAGAAACATGGATAAGCCCAGGAGGCAGAACTAGAAGCTAGAAACATAAATAATTAGATAAATAAATAAATTTATATATTTATTTATTTATCTATCCATTTATCTACTTTTGGTTGCTACTTCTTAATTGGTAGTCAGGGTAAATTTTAATCTATTAAACCATAGTTTTGGCTCAGTTTTATTTATGTAAGTTCTAATTTCTTCTCTGATTGTGTAATGTTGTTTACAGATGTTGCTTCTGCTCCTGGATTGCCTGAAATTGTGGATTATGACGAAAACATGGTTGAATTAAAATGGGATCCTCCCATAAGAGATGGAGGAGCTCCAATTACTGGTAAGTTTTCTTTGTGTGTGTATGTTCACAAAAATCCTGAATAAACATTCTATTCTTTCAGTTGTATACATATTTAAATGAATAACAGTTACATTTTCATTAACTGTTATTCATTTAAGTTAATCACTATAACTAAACTATTGTTTTAAAAAGAATGCCATTATTTTTTTAATGCGATCTTGTCCTTTATACTGTACAGAGAATCAAGTAGGTGTTTAAGCTTCTTGTTGTAGATTTCCATGTAGGCATATCTAATAATTGTGTTGACCACCCCAAGTTGCATCTCAAAGGGATAACTTTATCTTGTGACATGCAAAACTCCCGCTGAACCTCAAGATGTGTGAGCAATTGCTCCATCTTGTTGAAGTCACACATCCAATGCTTAGTATTAGTTATGATGTAGAATAGTCTCCAAAATATGCAAGCAATATTTGGAGTTCACAGTTGTCTTTACACTCTCCTCTTCAAAAAAGAATGGGGTAAAAAGTTTCAAGTCATCAAAAGACACCCATTTTGCTTTCCCAGAAATTTTTCAGTTATTCTACCAATAATATGGGTGGACTCGCTGGGCTAGCTCAGTGCAAGGATAGTGGGGATTAACATTCCCCCAGTTGCCGAGTTCAATACACAGCACCAACACTCTCGGAAAAGTACTCAATTCCCTTATACTAACATAAGGTCACTTACAGTACACACCATAGGATGGATGGGAAAAGCCACTTTAATGTAAAGGTGGGACACGTGAGATCGCCTCAAGGTACCAAGGACAAATCTTTGAGAGCAGTTCATTATTCGCTTTAATCTATCCTCAAGCACATTTGAATGCTAGCCTACACGTATAACCATACTACCATACTCAATGGGGGAGTCAAAGTGGGGGATGTTGAGAACGATGGAATAACTTCAGGGAATATATTGATTTGGGTGATGTGGGGTTTCCAGGAAAGGTTTTGGTCAATAGTAATGCCTATGTTTTTGACAGAGGATTAAAGGATTAGGATTAAAGTTGGGGGGGGGGTGTGGATGAATCTAAGGAGGTAATGGTCTGAGTTTTCATCGTGCTCAAACCCACTTTGTTTAGCTTTGCCCAGGCACTGATCCTATCTAGGTCTTCCTGAATACTGGTGAATTAATAGCTCAGAAGGAGGAAAAGGCAAATAGATTAGGAAGTCATCAGTATATAGATGGTAGGAACAGTGGTGAACTGATTAGAAAGATCATTGATCTTGCAGTTGAAAAGAAGAGGAGAGATGCTTGTGTCCTATGCCATTCCTGAGGACGGAGTGAGGAAAGTGGAAAAGGTTCGTTTAGGCGTGGAAACTGCTTGCAACCTGTCAGAGAGGAAAGATTAAAAACCAGCGAATAGAGCTGTTTGAAAAAGACAGTGATTTAAATTTAGAAAAAAATATAGAATGGTCTGAGGAATCAAAAGCTTTAGAAAAATCAACAGGTAGTTTTTTGTTGTCCATAGCGGTATGTATGTCACTGGTGATTTTGGTAAGGGCAGATTGTGTGGAAAAACCAGGATAAAAACCTAATTGGAGTGGATCAAGGAGTTTGGACTGTTCAAGAAAATTTGACATTTGTGACTGGACTATTCTTTCAAAAGGTTTGGAAAGGTTGGAGAGAATTGAGATTAGGCAGTAGTCTTTGAGAGATACAGGGTTAGAGGTTTTTTTTATAGGATGGACTACTGCTTTTTTCCAAGAGGTAGAGAATACTGCATTTTGTAGTGAAACATTATATATAAAGAGTAGGAGAGTTTGGATATTGACGGGTATTCCATCAAAGCCTTTGGAGTTGGAATGGGATTTCAGGAAGGAGGACATAATGTATGTGCAGGGAAACGACTTTTTGATATTTCGTTAAAAATATTATTTTTTTATAGAGAATAGGAAAATACAGGGATCATTTCCTATGTGATAATGGAGAAAGGATTTTAAACTTCTGTGAGGTAAACGACCTGATAATAAAGAAAATAGATACACAAAAGAGGAACCAAGCAAGAATGAAATGTCTATAATATTTTGGTAAAGAGGGAAGAAGTCCACAACTTGAAGTTAGCTAAGGGTCAAAACAGGTTTTGAAATAGGAAGTGACCATTACCTCTAAATGATAGATACTCTGGAATGAAAGACAACCACTAAGGGATCACAGGAGCACTAAGAAAAGAGTCATGATATCTTACCACTTAAAGGAGGAGGAAATGGCCATATATTTCCAAGAATAAGTGGAAAGAATGGAACTAGATGGTGACAGACAATGGAATGTGACATTGATAGGAGCTGGTCAGCTTTTAAATAGATCCTCCTGGATTCAACAAAACTGGTCTGTGGTGAGAAAAGCATTGGGTCAGGTTTCAAGATAACTGACTGGTGGACTGGAGATGTAAAAATGGTGGTAAATATCATACTAAGAAAAATCAGGGAAACAAAGTCAAATTAAGTTATTCAAGCGAGAAGATCTTGGGAGGATTTTGGTCAGAAACTGGAGGAAAAGGTTAAAGAGAACCAGAAAGTCTTCCACAGAGTGATCAACGAAATAAGGAAGGATTGGCTGACTTCCCTGAAAGGAATCAGAGATAATAATGGAAACATCATCTGGCATGAGAAGCATAGCATGGAAAGATAGGGGGAATATTTTAAAGACCTACTGGAGGGAAGAGATGATAAGTCAATCAAGCATGACTCAGAAAGATGCAGAAGAGGCTTGCAGAAGAGGCTTGAGTTGAGGACGACTTCATCAGTGAAGTAGAACTCCAACATGCCATTGGAAAAGTAAAGCTAGACAAAGCAGCAGGACTTGAAATAAAACCAGAAATTATCAAGTACTTGGGCAACAAAGGCCAAGAGATGTTCCTCCATCTTTTGAACCTGGTCTGGAAGGAGAAGCAGATTCCCAGAGACAGGGAAGTAGTGGTGTTCATGCCCATTCACAAGAAGGGAAACAATACGGAGTGTAGCAACCATCAGGAGATATCCCTTCTCAGTATACCTGCTAAGGTCTTTTCTAGAATCCTATAAACAAGAGTGAGAAGCATAGTTGATTGGCAGCTAGGAGATGAACAGTATTAGAAATCAGAGAAGCACGCAGGATCTCATTTTCAAAATGATACAAATGAACTGAAAAGACTGTTGAGGAAGGATAAAGAGCTTTCTTTCTCCTTGGTGGGTACAATATACCCTATTTGGATATGTAAGACTAAATACATGCAAATAGGCAAGAAATCCCAAAGAATAATGAGGGTGCTTAGGGTTGAAGGACAGGGATTAGAGTAGGTGGAGAGTTTTAAATATCTACATGCTTATCTCAATGAAAGTGGCATAAATTGACGAAGAAGTAGTCCGAAAAATCGGAGCAGTAGAGAAGGATGTCAATATGGTCCGATAGGGTTTCCTGGGAAGAAGACAGGTGACAGGCCGTCTATAAATCAACCTTCCTTCCTATCCTATCTTACTCTTCAGAATCATGGACTCTCACCTCAACGCACAAGAGTCAGATACATGCAGTTAAAATGAGGTATCTACGAAAAGTAGATTGGAAAACCTGGAGAGATAGGATACTGTTCGCAACCATTCGAGCTAATCTCAATGTCAATATAGCTGGGACCATTCTAGAGGAACATAAACTAAGGTGGTCCTCCTTAGGATGGACCCAGAGAGAATTGCCAAGAAGACTCAGGAGACCCATATAGAGGGGAAAAGGCCCAGAGGAAGGCCTTGCATTTCCTGTGAGGACAGCGTAAGGGATACTTTCAGGAGGAGAGGAATGGACTGGAACTGAAGAGGAGAGTTGGCTCAGGAAAGAAATACTTAGTCCAGATGCTATAGACAGGATCCTCACACTGCACAGAAGAGGGAAGAATTGTGATGATATGGTTGGATTGAACGAATGATTGAAAATATCCTGGTAGCTCTTCAGTAATGAGTAGCCAATAAGGGGGCTGACATTAAATAGAGTAGTCTCTAAAAAACACATTAATTACTTACTAATGCAAATAAATCATTTTTTTTTTTTTAAACTGCAAATGATTTGATCCAGGACATAATAAAAGTATTAATGGTCCACAATTCTTTTTTTTAATCTAATATAGCAATGTATTATCAATATAAATTAAAGGAAAAGAAATCTAGTCCTTATGTGAGATATGTAATAAATTTGTGCTTGTTAATCTCTTTTTACTTTCATTGTCATGTAAAGGTTATGTGATTGAGTACAAATCAAAAGATGATCCGAAGTTTATCAAAGCTGTTGAGATACATGGAGACATTAGAAAGGGGAAAGTACCAAAATTAGAAGAAGGAAATCAATACCAATTCAGAGTCCGAGCCGTAAACAAAGCAGGTGTTGGTGAACCAAGTGAAGCAACTAATCCTCATACAGCAAGACCTAGATTTGGTAAATTGAAATTTTCACTTCCTGCCATAAACATAATTTTTATTAATTATAATGCAATTGGGAAAAAACACAACGCAAAGCCTTATGTTTCAAAAATACACCTACTTACCAGTCGACGTTTCGCCTATTCAGGCATTATCAAGACACCAAAATCAAAAAGGGGGTTATGTGAATCGCATCTCGAAGAAAAAGGTGCAATACATCCCAACGATCAACAGCCCAAACAGGCTCCAAACATGAGACAGCACCCCACCACCAAGACGTTCAACATACAACTCCTTGTCAAGTTGTATGTTGAACGTCTTGGTGGTGGGGTGCTGTCTCATGTTTGGAGCCTGTTTGGGCTGTTGATCGTTGGGATGTATTGCACCTTTTTCTTCGAGATGCGATTCACATAACCCCCTTTTTGATTTTGGTGTCTTGATAATGCCTGAATAGGCGAAACGTCGACTGGTAAGTAGGTGTATTTTTGAAACATAAGGCTTTGCGTTGTGGTTTTTCCCAATTGCATTATAATAAATAATAATGTTTCTTTTTGGAGTTTTTGCCTCTATTTTAGTGATAATTTTTATTAACTTATTTGTAAACTAGTTTTTACCCATTACAATAATACTAATAATATAATCCATATCATAACCACAATTATAAAAATGGTTACTTTTATGGAAAAGTAAACATTTTGTTACAATGTTTCATAATTAGAATAAAACATATAACAATATATTCTATTATATAAAACTTATAAAGTAATGATTTTATTTTTAGTCAAACCTCGAATTGATAAAACAAATCTTGAAAATCTTGTCTTCAAAGTTGGACAGACTGTTTCTATTGATGTAAATGTAATCGGAGAACCAGCTCCAACTGTTACATGGTATTTCAAAGATCAAGTAAGTATTTAGTTCATTATTAACTTTAAATTGATTTGTAAATTAACTCTTTGATTGTAATCAGATTTCAAAGCAGATCCTGTTTCACTCTATTTTCTCTCCTTTTATCTATATATATATATATATATAAAAGAGTTCATCCTGATTGAAAAGACCATCGCAGAGCCTAAACGGCATAAGCTACAGACTTAAAATTTGGATAGTAGGTACATTTCATAAGGCCAACGCGCGCTGAGAAAGAATTTTTGAAAATTCGTCCCCTAAGAGGGTAAAAATGGTGGCAAACGTTTTTATTTTTTATTACACTGTCATTCTTGAAGCGAGCACCATGAAATTTTAGATTTAGCATCTACATTAAAAATAAATAAATATGCGTTGTTGTTTTTTTGAAAATCGGCCCCTAAAAGTGTAAAACATGGGAAATCGTTATCTATAAATATAAAAGAGTTCATCCAGACTGAAAAGACCATCGCAGAGCAAAAACGGCATAAGCTACAGACTTGAAATTTGGACAGTAGGTACATTTTATAAGACTTTTGAAAATTCGCCCCCTGAGATGATGAAAAGGGTGACAAACGTTTGTAATAAAAAAAACGTCATTTTTAAAGCGAGCATATTGAAAACTTATATTTTGCTTCTACATGAAAATTAAAGATATGTGTTTTTTTATTTTTTGAAAATTGACCCAAAAAAATGAGGTCGGTTCTCGATTTTTGAGCGGCTTCTTTCTTGATTTTCTCAGAAACATTGTCATTGGGATCCTTTATAAAAACTTTAGTATGCCTTATCTTGGCTCTATCCCAACGTGATTTTATCTTCCTCTTGGCTAGTTTGTTAATTGTATCCTTAGCCAGGGGAAGGGGAACCCCGCACCATGGTTCTGGTCCTATTGGAGCAATTACTGCTCCTTTCTTTGCCGATTTGGCGGCCCTTTCATTTCCTGGTATATTAGTATGTCAGGGATCCAAAATATGTTAACTCTGTTATGTACAGCTAGTTCATCAAGTCTTAAACAGCATTCCTCCACTAGTCTGGATTTTGTTACCGCATTTTGTAATGCGTTGCATGCTGCCTGACTGTCAGTAAGAAAATTAATTACCTTATTCTTGTGGTCCTTCATAGAGAAGGCACCTGCAAGTATTGCCCATATTTCCGCTTGGAATACAGTGGGTGTCGTGCCCAAAGCTAAGTAATAGCCTGTGCCCCGGCAACCCCTAAACCAGAATCCCGAGCCGGCACCATGCTCCCTTCTGGATCCATCCATGTACACATTTAGACCATTGGGTGGATTAAAGCAATCATTCTTGCTTTTGCAAATCACCTGTGTATTAAAGTGGAATCTTTTGTCAAAGTTATATTTGTCCAGCATTAAGTCTGAATGCTTTTTTAATTCTGCATTTCGCTCGATTATATCAAAGACACTTCTGTGTCTAAAGTTGTTAGTGGGTTTCTTAATCCCTCCTATTTTCACTAGCCTGTAGGCTGTCTCCAATGCCTCTGCTTCAATTAGAATGTCAAGAGGTAATAAATCAAGTATAGTCTCCAGTGAAGCGGTAGGGGTGTTTCTCATGGCCCCAGTGATCATGATGCACCCGAGCCGCTGCACCTTCTCTAACCTTGATCTATTTTGTTGGATAGGTTAGCATAGGTCTGACTATTGCTGTGTAGATCCAACGAGCCATCTTGGGGCTAATTCCCCACTTGTTGCCACAAAGGCTCTTACAAGTCCATAGAATTCTAGTGGCTTTCTTGGTAACATAATCAATATGTTTATTCCAGTTTAATTTACTGTCCATGATAACACCGAGGTATTTAACCTCCTTGCTAAATTGAATGCTCATCCCTTTCATCCTAGGGGGGTTGAGCTCCCTCAATATCCTTTTATTGGTAAAAGGAACAATTACCGTTTTATTAGAATTGATGTTTAATCCTACTTTCGTGCACCATCTCACCACCATTCTTAGTGCCGTTGTCATCAACTCTGAGATAGTTTGCTGATCAAAGCCCTTGATGATAATTGCTATGTCATCTGCATAGCCTATCACTTGGAAACCCGCCTCATTTAGGAGGTGTAGTAGTTCATCCACTACCAGGTTCCATAGGAGTGGAGAAAGAAGCTTGAGGAGTGGGAGGAGGAGGCAGCCTGTGATTGCCTTGACCTTTAAGTGATAATTGCCCATATTGGCTTGAATAACCCTGTTCTTTAGCATGGCAATAACCCAATTAGCAATGTTTGGTTTAGTGCCATGCTTTAGTAGGGCATTAGTTAATATATGAATAAGGGTATTATCAAATGCCCCTTCTATATCTAAAAATGCTCCGAGTGCAATTTTTTTCCACTGTAGAGCATCTTCTATTTGGTCCACCACTGCATGCAGCGCAGTCACAAAATTTGCCCTCCCTGTATGCATGTTGATGCAACGTTACTGATCCATCATTGAGATGTTTATCCCTGATATATCTATCAAGCATTTTCTCCATTGTCTTTAGCAGGAATGAGGAAGACAAATGGGGAGATATGATTTGGGTTCATCATATGTTTCCTTCCCTGGTTTGGGAATAAATGTGACCTTAACTTCTCTCCA
Organism: Arma custos; assembly: GCA_037127475.1. Lineage (NCBI taxonomy): Eukaryota > Metazoa > Arthropoda > Insecta > Hemiptera > Pentatomidae > Arma > Arma custos. Next base: position 109,504,841 of record CM073761.1, on the reverse strand, counting down.
AGCTGTTGGGATATAATTATAGGCCAAACATCCCTGGAATAGAGTGGAGAGCCTGCCTATGATGATTTCGAGACCCTCTTTTAGCATGGCAGGATAAATTCCGTCAAAACCTGGCGTTTTGTATGGCTTGAGGTTTTTAACTGCCCATTTTATGGCGCTGGTATTGAAGATTTCACGGACTGATGTCCAGTCCGGTTTGCACCTATCCTCAGGGAGATAGACCTTTGTGCCCGAGGTTGCAAGTTTGCTCCTCCCCGGGAATTGCGATTCCAGCATAGCAGTTCATGGGATCCCCATTTCGTTTCGTTAGGGAGCCCACGGTATTACAGTAGTTGCTCTTAGAGAGTATTTTATTCATGCGGGTGCATGTATTCGAATTATTGATTTCCTGAAAGAACTGTCTCCATGAGTTCCGTTTGGCTTTCCTAATGAGGTTATGATATTCAGTTAGAGCGTGTCTATATTTGATCCATTCACCAGTCCTTTTTGCTTTATTGAAAAGTATTGTGGTTCTAGATCTTGATTTCTCTAACTGCGTGTTCTACCAGGGTGCATTGCAGTTTGACCCTTTAGTGGTTGTTCTACAGTTATCCTTGAATGCAGTGATGAGTGCTTTAGTCAGTAGTTTGTTTATGAACTCCAGCTGGTAGGTATTAGAAGCCAAACGGGGGCATTCTTTAATTGAGTCTTTAAGGTTTGTCCTAAAGCCTTCCCAGTTTGTGTTTCTGGGATTTATATAGGTTGCAGGCCTTGTGGTTGTGGCCTCAAGTTCCCACCTAATATATTTATGATCAGACTGGAAAAATCTTTAGAGACATGCCAGTTTGTGATATTTATCATTCTAGTTGATTTGAAATTCAGAGTGAGGTCCATGACCTCCAGTCTGTTAGAGATTTCAAAAGTTGGTGTATTATGTTTGTTTACTATGTCTAGATTATTAACTAGTAAATATTCCAGAAGGGAATCACCTCTACTGTTAGTATTGCTACTGCCCCAGATGTTGTGATGGGCATTGGCATCCACCCCAATAATTCCCATCGTTTCCTGTCTTTTGAGATAGTCAACTATACTCTCAAGGCAGGTTGTTGGGACTTGTTCCTCAAACGGTAGATACAGTGAGGCCAGGACAACCTCCTGGCCCCCTAAATTGATCGTCATTGCTACAGAATCTCTGGAACATAAGGACCACATTGAAAAAAAAATTAATTATATTTTAGCAAGGATGCAGGCTCTGGGCCTTGGGGTAAGTCTGTATCCCTTCAGGCCCAGTCCCGCAATCCTGCTATTTTTATTAATCCACGGCTCTTGTATAAGTATAATATCAATGCCATGACTTACCACATACTGCTGCAGAGTTCCACTGGCTGCCCTGCAGTGATGGAGATCTATCTGCAGCAGCTTGATCATCATAGTGAGGAGGGGGGATCACCCTGGGATGTGGTGGAGTTTCCTCCTTCCCACTGCCTGGGGACGGTTTGCGGTATGTGGGCCCGGCCGCGCCCACGGCCTGACATCCCACCCCATGATCCCTCCTGCCTCCGTGCTCCGTTCGCTGCCGCCTGGTACCAAGCTTGACAGTGACAGATGCACTTTGGCCTGAAGTGGCCCCGTGCACGGTGAAGCCAGCCGCCGACACAGCAGCACCCTCACCGCCTGTTTTTTTCCCCTCCTCTTCACCAGTTACCCCCACAGCTACTTCCTGTTTAGGTGCATCCTGCCCTGGAAAAAAGTTTACCTGTAGGTTGTGGAAACCCTGGTAGATTCTTCCATTTTTTTCTTCAATGGCTTTGGCCACAGACTCAGGTTTGGATGCCACAATGTACATCCCATGTTTATGGGCCTTGTTGCCAAGGATCTTCCATCTCTCAGTCTGCAGGCCAGTGTTCTGTACCTGCAGATTCTGTAGGCATTCCTTAACACCTTCTACTGGGTTTGGTATAAAAATGCCCATTTTCCTGAAACCCTCAAGTTCTTTGGGTTCAGGTTTTCAGCGGCGCTCCCTCCCATGGGGAGAGCTCCGGGATGTTGCTAACGAACCACTCCCTTGTAGACTCGTAATTGCAGTTCACCACCAGTGCTCCGTCTCTCAGGGAGTAGCCGTTAAATCCGATAGGGGCTTGTTCAGCCTTTCTCTCTCTCATTCTTTTCAGGAGATTAAACATAAGGCCTTGAAAATCTTCATCCTTCAGTTTCTGGTGAGGGTAATCATACAGATTACAGGGCATATTAATACAACAGGGCAACTGCAACCTTGATGCTTGCGGCTGCTCCACTGTAATCCATTTTAGGTTTCTTCACCGTTTTGCAAGGTGAAGGAGTCTCCTGCTTCTCCCTGCCTCTCTTCCTCTCATCCTTAGAGGTTGAGGGTTGAGTTTCGGCGGGAGTCGCCTTCTTCTTTTGCCATAGAAAGTTCTTCCTTTGGCTATACCTCATATTCTTCCAGACTTCGTCTGGGAGCTTGTTTATATTAATCTCAGAGGTGGTTGCCAGCTGCTGTGCAGGTGATTCCCTTTCCTCTGCGAGGTCTGAGACCTCTTGTTCTGAGTTGGCCATCAGTTCAAAGACCGATTGGCTAATTCCAGACGAATCAGTCATATTGGATTCCATGGAATCCTCATTTGCTTTTTGATGATTAGGGTTCATTTTGTTCCCACGAGTATCAAGGAAATAAACGGTTACCTATAGCAAAGCCTCGTTGCTATAGGAAGGCATTTATTGAAACCGGAGGTCGCCCACGTGTCCGGAGTTCGCATAATAGGACTGAATCACCCTCAGCCATTCATCCAATAGCCTATGCAGTTCCGCCTGGATTGGGGGATGTTTATCGACTTCCCAGTCTAGTTCTGATGGGTTTCGTCTGTGAGGAGGAACTCCCCTCTGTGCAGGGGTACCACATGCAGGACGAGGCTCTTCACCTTGCTTGGGTTCTGGTACTAATAAAAATTTCTCAGAAGGCAAGACCAATCAGACTGAAAGATGCCTATCTCCCTGGGTGCTTTGTAGCTACCCTTCACCCCCAGTTATTACATATAAAGATTAATTAATAATGATTCATTTTTACATAGGTATTAATTAATTAATTAATTAATCTTCAGAAAATGATGAAATTGATGTTTGTCACCTAATTCTTGTATTGCTAAAACATTGGGGTAGGAATACCAATAGCTCAACCACAGTTATGAGACAGTAAGGAAGTGGTATCAGTCAATGAGAGGGAAGTTAAGTTACCTTCCTCTCATTGACTGATCCCATTTATGGGAAGTTTTCTTCATCACATGTAATTGACACACCTGTTACATTTTGTTATCATTTCATAGTAAATGGCTTAAATTTGTTAAAAACAGGCTTAAGAAAATAGGAATTAATAAATTTATGGAATTCATTTATTTATTTTTTAAAAATACACAAGTTTCCTGAGGAAGATGTTTTTAAAATGCTCTTCTTATTTATATATGAATAGCAAAAATATAAGGAAATTAGACAGGGAAATCTTAGTGAAGAACAATGGATGGATTTACAGGGAAAGTCTAGAAATCCCACAAAACTGGGAAGAGGCTACAAAGAATATGGTGGAACTTACAGAAAGCCCCCCAAGGGACAAACAAGAAGAAGGAATGGTGGGATGTGGATTGTGAAGAAGCAATAAGGAATAGATTGAAAGTATGGAAGAACTGGAACCAAAACAAAACAGTAGAAAGATACCAGAAATATGCTTTAGAAAGAAGAATAACACACGGAGTACTAAAAAGAAAGAGAAGTGAATTCTTCAACAAACAGGTAAAAGAGAGGAAGACAAATTCAGAAAGACCGACACAAGACTATTCTACAAAGCCTTCAAACAAAGAATAAAAGGGTACATTCCCACTGGTCTAGTACTAAAAATGGAAGATGGGATACTGGCACAAACTAGTGGAGAAAACAGTAATGTATTAGCCAAATATTTTGAAAAATTACTCAACTGTGAGATCAAGAAGATGTTATAGCAGCACTAAAGAACAACAAAGCATCAGGGCAAGATGAGGTAATAGTGGGGATCTGAAAATTAACAGGAGATGATTTAAAAAAAAAAATCAGTTTTATCAATAAAATATCAGTTTTATGAATAAAAAATCCCAAAAGAATGGAAAGCCGCTCTAATAGATCCCCTGTATAAAAAAGGAGCAAAAACGTATACCAAAAATTACAGAGGAATTTCCCTGCTGTCTGTCAGTTATAAGATTTTCTCTAAAGCACTTCTTAACAGGCTGAATCCACAAATAGATTCATAAATAGGAGAATATCAAGGAGGCTTCTGGAAAGGTAGATCGTGTCAAGAGCAAATTCTGGGCCTAAAACTTTTAATAAATTACTACAAATCAAAAGCAAAGAAAAACCTCTACATCTCTTTTGTTGACTTCAAAAAAGCATATGACTAGGTATACAGAAAAACACTGCTGGAAGTGTTGGAGGAGTATGGAGTGGATGGGAAGACAAGAAGGCTGATAGAACTGACACAGAATCAAGGATCAAGTTTCAGGGATCCATCAGTAAACCCTTCCAAATAAGAATAGGACTCAGACAAGGGGATAGCCTCTCCCTGGTACTGTTTAAGGTAGTCTTAGACAAAATCATAAAGGAAATGTGGAAGAGCAATGATGCTGGTGCAACGATAGGGACTAAAAAAAAAACAAGCACATTAAAGTAAGATGCCTTGGCATATGCGGACGATCTGGCCTTAATGGTGGAGACTGAAAGTGAAGCACTAGAGCAGTTGAACACTTTAAAGGAAATAGCTGAAAAGGCAGGTTCACAGATATCGTTTGAGGAAACAGAATTAATGACCACAAATAGAAACTTTCAAAAGAAAATAGTAGAGACAAAGTACGGGAGAATTAAAGTAACAAATAAATTCAAGTACCTGAGTGAAATTATATATAGCAATGGGTCGGAGAAGGAAAGCATAAAAGAGAAAATAACTAAATTGGAAATATCTATTAGAGTTATTGAAGTATAAATGATCTTCTTTCATTTTACAGACATTAGAGGAAAGAATAGAAAATCAAAAACGATAAATTGAAAAACGAGGGTAAGAGATCCTTTGAGGCTTAATTTATAATCACAACTTGTGGTTTATAATTTAATTGTAATTGTAATTGACATTAATGTTTACTAATTATTCCAACAATCATACTACATGACTTGAAAAAGTCGCTTGTAAGAAGAGATGGAAAGGAATTGGTGGTAATCTAAAAATTAAAAAAATACAAAGTAAATTAACGACTTTTCTAAAAGAAGATAAAAGCCTTAATTGGCATCAAGTACTAACCTATGAGAAATGTGAAAAATACTGCTGGTATTGTACTGATAAATGAGAATAATATTCTGAACATATGGAGACAGATCTTTGCATTAATGTTGGAGGATAATCACTATATGGTAGGGAAATTTAAAAAATAGAAAGAATGGTAATAATAATTACTGAACAAACAAACAGTTATAGCCTAGAAGAAATGGTATCTGCCCAGAGCTCATCAGAATTGCAACTTCTTGTCGAAATTTCTCTTTGCAAATTCTCTTCCTCATTGGATTTTCCAGTTTCATCCACCACAGTAAAAAGATAAGCTAGATTGTTAAAATTATACCTCCCTACTTCTCCTTCTCCTCATATATCATAACTTTTCTCGCCAAAATTAAGTATTTCCTATCTCTTGTTAAATATATATATATATTAATCGGGATCTTGTTGACTTACGTCAATTTTATATTCATAATTTATTTTTTATTTATGGTTCTTTTTAATTATTTAAATATTTTAATAATTAACAAGAACCATAAATAAATATATATATATGTATATATATATATATATATATATATATATATATATATATATATATATGTATATATATATATATTTAGACTATCATAATGACAAATATTTTAATTGTATAACCCCTAAAAACTTTTGCCTAATTTCCATTCTCTCTAACCACTACAAAATCCTAGAAATAGTTCAATCACAGATGTTTATTTTCCTTGAAAAATCCAAGCTATTCAATCTTCTGCCATCAGGTTTTAATTCCAGCTTATCTGCACAATCTGTATTCTCAAAAATCATCACTGACATACATACTGTTATGAATGAAAAGAGTTTAAATCCACTTTTGTTAACAGACTTCTCTAATTTTTATGATTCCCTGTACAATTTTGTTCTTTTTATCCCCATTAAAACCACTATCCTTTTAACTCTTATATCAATGTTCTTCCTAATCCCATCAATCAATGTTCCCATCACCTATGAGTCAACACTTTCTACTAACAGTTTTTTCCATAATCTTATCTCTCTATAGTAGAAACTCTATGATGATGTGCTATCTTATTAAACGATTCAATTTTTAAAAACAAGAAATTTTAATAGATTTGCTTGGTATTAATACTTTAACTCTTCAAGAATAAAATTTATTTAATTAATAAAAAGTTTCATGAATTATAATTTTGTGACGAATAATGGGTTGTTTCATAAGAAATGTCTATTTTCAAAGGAAAGGTTATTTAGTAAAACAACTATATGAAATCAAAATATTTTTATTTACCCTCATGTTCTATACATTTTCCCCAATGTGTTACCATATTTTCAATCCTAGAACTGAAAAAAAACTATGGCTTGTAATGAAATAAAATCTTAAAATGCATTTTTAACTTGAAAATCATTTTTAAAAAATGTAGGCTTCTGAAAGTTGTTCATATTTATGAACAGGTGGAAAACTGTTTGAGATAAGTCTGGTGAATAAGGTGGATGTGGGAGTACTTCCCTAACTCAGCTATTTCATTTTCTTCACTATCTGTGTTAAGGCGTGATTAGACTGAATAATTTTAATAGGAAGCAAATGGAAGTGCTACGGGAATTGAATGAAGTCTCAGATATTAACAAAGCGTTTGATTTATTAATTTAAACAACATGCGAGATTTCTTAAATACTATTAAATATGCATGTAAAGGAAAATACAAATTAGTAATAGCGTCTACAAAATTAACTTAAAACTAAACATGTAACTTAGCGATCTAATGAACAAAGTAATTTAATACAAACAAAAGAAGAAAAATGATTAATATGAATGGGAGCGATAATTAACAATAACAGAAATGCTCCATGCTAGCATAATGGCCAAAGAGATAATTACAACAAAATAAACTTGAACGTAATGATGAAGTTTTCAATAAGGCGCGAAGATGTGCAAATAATTATTATCTTCGCCAGTGATCACGGCATGACGGAACAATGAGTATAATATCATTAATTAACTTGAACTGTCCGGTTGATACCATGTGATACGTTGATCATCCGGAGAAAAATTAGTTGACAATTTGAAGCCTTATGGTAATGAAATGTGACTTACAATTTGTGTGATGTATGCTCAATTATCATCTCAGCATAGCTTCTGGCGAGTGACAATCTTGAAACCTCTGGACGTCCTCACAGAAGTAGCGGCTTGAAAGCGGATTACTTGGCGGCAGTGTGCGATGATCTTAGCTGCGAAGGGCTGATAGAACTGCTCCGCTCGGCGATCTGATGATAAGTGAAGTGACTCAATAGCGTCGCTCCCCTCTCCTAGGTTTTGGCGGTACAGTACATTTTTCGATTTTAGAGGCAATGATCTGTCCGTTCCATCTGGCGGGTCCGCGACTAAACAATCTGTCTTCACTAATCTGTGAACATAAACATAGTAAACAGCAGAAGTCCACTAGTTCCACTTTGACTATTATTTTCATTATTACACTCTGGGTTGCCAAACCTTCCTAACCAAGAAACATGCTCATATTCTATGAAATGATAATGTCTAGAGTATAGTGTAAAGCTTATCATAAATATGTAAATAGTTTTTAAAAAACAATGGAATTACCTATGTAAAAAAAGTTTTTTTTATATTAATTGTCTAGGGTACTGGACTTTAAAATTATATTTTTCCTTGGGTGTAAAAAAACCTTTAGTCCAAAAATTCATTTCATCTCAACTATTTGTTATATGTTTCGACCCAATTTGGTAATTTTCAATACATTTGTGTTTTTCAGTAGTGGTATTTTGTCTTTTTTGACTATTGATGATGTTTTCAATTGGGTTTAAAGTTAAAAGTTTTAATACTTAATGTTTTAACTAATATTCACACCTAAGTTAAGTTATATAATAGGTTTCATTTTTTTTCATGAAATTTGAATTGTTATATGTTATTATGTATAGCATGCCACAGGAAGAAATTCTTTATTCTTTAATCTCTTTATGTAATGTTCTTATTATTTTTTATGTATTTATTTATTTATTTTACAAATAAATCCAGTACCCATCCAAGTACTAACCACGCCCGACGTTGCTTAACTTCGGTGATTGGACGGGAACCGGTGTGTTCAACGTGGTATGGCTGTTGGTAAAAAATAATGGTTGAATCTCGTGGAATGAATTTTCTAGCTACAACTTTGGTATCTATCAGCCTTCCAAAAAGTTGATAAATTTGCTGTTGCTTAAGTAAAAGTTGAACTTCTATTGGAAAAATGTGGTTTTCATAAAAAACTTAAAATATATATATATATCTTCAAAATGGATAGACATCAGAAAGAGTGGCCAGCAGCAATGAACTACTGGGTTTTCTAGAAAATAATGTAGGATTTTGTTTTCATTAAAATACTCCTCTAAATAGTAAACTGTTTATGTTTGTTGGCCTTTGACTTTTATAAATGTAAATACTTATTAGTTATATTTCAAAACAAAATTGTTTTTTTACCTTTGTATCATTTTACTCCTTGGAAATAATTCTGTCAGTTTCAGTAGTGGTATTTTGTCTTTTTTGACTATTGATGATGTTTTTAATTGGGTTTAAAGTTAAAAGTTTTGATACTTAATGCTTTAACTAATATTCACACCTAAGTTAAGTTATATAATAGGTTTCATTTTTCAGGATTTGCTAACTAATGATGAACTAAGAATTGACAATGTTGATAACAACACTAAACTGTTGATAATGAAAGCTAAGCGTGCACATGGAGGAGAATATACCATTAAAGCTACCAACTCAGTTGGCTCTGATGAAGCAATATTTAGTATTACCGTATTAGGTATGAATTTTTACACACACGCTTATGCATATTCATGAAATTTGAATTGTTATATGTAATTATGTATAGGATGCCACAGGAAGAAATTCATTATTCTTTAATCTCTTTATGTAATGTTCTCATTATTTTTTATATATTCATTTATTTTCTCTCTTATATAAACATTATCATATACCTACTTTCTCAATTTTCATTTGCTCACATGATTTTTCATTTGTCACTCTGATTTTAGGCTTGGGGATGGCCTATATATTGAATCACAAGCTGAAATGTGGGATTGTAATAAAAACCTAATGATTTATTTTATTTTATTAACTGCAATTTTTAAATATTTTTATTTTGAAGAGAAAAGATTTGTCCTGGCCGGGATTCGAACCCGGATCGCCCACGCATCTAGTGCGGTGATCTGCCAACTGAGCTAACCTGGCCCGTAACACGGCCAGACAAATCCATTCTCTTCACCGATCCTATATCCCCGTGTTCCCGCAATTTGCAATGTATACAAGAGGAAGAATGTTCATTGAATATTACTTTAATTAGGATCTTGTTGACTTAAATTATTACATTATTTATAATTTATCCTATTTTATTAATTGTTGTAATTTTTAAATATTTTTATTTTGAAGAGAAAAGATTTGTCCAGGCCAGGACCCGGGTTCGAATCCCGGCCTGGACAAATCTTTTCTCTTCAAAATAAAAATATTTAAAAAACTTAATGGTTTTCTTTATAGATTTCTTGTAAACTACAATCCTTGTATATATAAATGACCGTAATATTGCTAAAACTATTATGGTGCATAGGGTATCCCTCCTCTTCTCAATCCATTTTCATGATATGATTTTTTTTTTCAACAATAACAAAAAAATACAATTTTCTTTAATGTCATTTGTCAACGTTTGTCCTCATTTTTGGAATCTATGATGAATTCTCTGAAAATTGGCAACCAATTTAAAGATAAACATTGCTTGTATGAGGTGAAAATAGTTGACTGGATGATCTAATGTAAAGGAGATAGTTGGGGGGTGCAGTCAATAAGAACACTGAATAAATAATAAACTTATAATTAAGTGCCGACGTTTCGACCTACAGTGTAGGTCATCTTCAGGGCTAAGAGAGAGAAACAAACAGAACATAAAATATAAAAATGTACAGTAACAATAATATGGTGACAAGTAATGTAGAAAATTAAAATAGTGGCAGATATGAAGATGGAAGATAACGGATATTAAAAAAGTGACAGAATAAAATTAAGGTATAGACAGATTTAAAAAAATAATGATAATGAAAAGAAATTAAAATAGTGACAGATATAATAAAATTAAGATAAAGACAGATATAACAAAATTAATGATAAAGAAATTAAAATAGTGACAGATATAATAAAATTAAGATAATTATCTTAACCGTTATCTTCCATCTTCATATCTGCCACTATTTTAATTTTCTACATTACTTGTCACCATATTATTGTTACTGTACATTTTTATATTTTATGTTCTGTTTGTTTCTCTCTCTTAGCCCTGAAGATGACCTACACTGTAGGTCGAAACGTCGGCACATAATTATAAGTTTATTACTTATTCAGTGTTCTTATTGACTGCACCCCCCAACTATCTCCGTTACACATAAATATTGCTTCTTCAGGTAATCATTGCAGTCAAAGCAAAATAAACTGGTAAAAACTGATAATACTCTGAAAAATAATGTGTTTTTTTTAATGGCATTGGATACTTCCATCCATACAGCCAGATATATTAATTTGGTTATTAATATTGTTATTTTAGATGCCAATAGTAGGCGGTTTTCCCAGGCGGTCACCCATTCAAGTACTAACCACGCCCGACGTTGCTTAACTTTGGTGATCGGACGGGAACCGGTGTCTTCAACGTGGTATGGTAGTTGGCAAAAAATAGTGATTGAATCTCGTGGAATGAATTTTCTAGCTACAACTTTGGTAGCCATCAGCCTTCCAAAAAGTTGATAAATTTGCTGTTGCTTATGTCAAAGTTGAACTTCTATCGGAAAAATGTGGTTTTCATAAAAAACTAAAAAAAAAAATATATCTTCAAAATGGATTGACATCAGAAAGAGTGGCCAGTAGCAATGAACTATTGGGTTTTCTGGAAAATAATGTAGAATTTTTTTTTCATTAAAATACTCCTCCAAATAGTAAACTGTTTATGTTTGTTGGCCTTTGACTTTTATAAATGTAAATACTTATTAATTATATTTCAAACAAAATTGTTTTTTTACCTTTGTAACATTTTGCTCCTTGGAAATAATTCTGTCTTTACTATGATATAAAAGTTTGATTTTCGCATAATTTCGTTTTATGGCTGGAATGGGACCCAAAAGGCCCAGACATTTCAACAAAGTCTGGAGTGAAGGCAGTATAAGAAAGTGCACTATTCAATGGAACTTGTAAAACAAAATTATGTGAAAATCGCGCTTTAACATCATAGTAAAGACTGAATTATTTCCAAGGAGAAAAATGTTAGAAAGGTAAACAAACAAATTTGTTTTAAAGAGGATTAATAAGTTTTTACATTTATAAAAGTCATAAGTCTAACAAAGATAAAGAGTTGACTATTTGGAGGGGTATTTTAAAATAAATATAAAATCTTGCATTATTTTCCGGACAACCCAATTTTTTACATTACGAATATTCTTTTATCAATTACTCACATTTCCGCCATGCTTACCCTATGTACAATATTAGTTGTGTTTTTTTAACAAAACGTGTGGGCCATCCCCAAGTCTAAAATAGATCAATATGACATGTATAAAATTATATAAAAACAGAAAACTGACTATATAAAAGTAAAAACAAATATTAAGAATAATATTGAACATTGTGAATAATAATAACAAGGGTGCTATCAATATAATGTTGGGCAGTGGTTATGAAAAAAAAAAAAGTGCAAAGAAGTAATGTTTTAATTATCTATAGAAAAATGTAACATATGTAAATTTGCTAACTCATCGTAAGTGAGATAGTAACAAAGAACAGTGTTGGGGGAATGAATGACATACAAGGGGAAATTGCCAAGGAGATAAGTTATATATTTAACACTCCCCCATAAATTATCTCTGAAAAAGTATAAAGCATATACCAACCATTAGTTGTTATTATTTCCCATCAGGAGAAAATGTCTCCTTATACTCTATCCCAGGCTTTTAGCTACACCCTTTCATTCCTAAACAGGCTTTATTTTAGTATCAATGAGGCCTCTGTCTTTTAATTTGAGGATCCATTTAGTTTTGAGACCCTTCTTACCAGGGCGTAATTGAGCCCACTCATATGTATTGTTTAATACAAAGGAATTTAGTTCCTCGCAAATAGCTTCTTTCCATTTTGAAGCGTCAGGACCATTTAGCTTTTAAATAATTATGAAATCTTGAACTGATAAACTCCCTCCCATTGTCTGTACAGAAGGTTTTTCATTTCCAGTCCAATTGTTTTCAACCAGGGCATAATATTCTTTAAAAGTTTCAAAGGCTTAGGAGTCACTAGCGATTAATATCACAGTCAGCATTTTAGATCTTACCTCCAAATTTATCAACCACTATTTTATTTCCCAGGCTAGCAATTCTGCTGATAGAAAGGATTAACTGTCAAATCAGAGGCATAACAAACTTGATTGGCCCTTATAGTGTTCACTTGATTACCAACTACCAAAATTATATCAATGTAAAAAACAGGATTCACTGATAATGGTTGATTATTAGTTGTAAAAACTTTTGCATTTAATTGTGAGGCTTTTTCATTGTCCACTTGCTGGTTGGTTATATGTACAGAGGCACACGAAACAAGCCAAAAAGATGTTCTTCTTCTTCTTTTTAAAGTTCAGAAGATCGTTATTCTTCTTAAAATGACAATCAAATCAGCCGCAATGGGGATTGCTGAATTTTCCAAACCCATAATCATTGGCTTATAATTTGTCTGAGAAGCCCTCCAGCAATAATGTGTCGATCCATTCCTCTGATATGTCAAATTTGATATCACACAGTCGTTGGGTGGTTAATATTATCTTATTTACTTAATCTTCAATTGAATTGCAACTATCCAATCTAGTGAAGATAATTTCACTCGAAGATAAATTAAGATTGTCTCAATAATTCCATTTTTCAAATTAGGCCAGAGTCCTCAAATAAAACTTGGATAGTTCTTTGTGCTTCCTTTGAAGTGACAAACTTTTCAATACTGTGGATCAGCTCATTTCTATAAGTAGAGATATTGTAGATGACGCTTTTCAGTCTTTCTCTTAGGCTTCTTCTGATTTTACATTTCCTATGACGTCCCGTTGGTCTTATAACTGTAGTAAGGACTTAATATAGAATTTCCGTTAGGTATAATTTTCTTGGCCTTCGAGTTTCTCCACTCACATGAGGGCATGGAGTTATTTAATAACACGCACTAATTCACCCACTGAACTAAATTCATGCAATGTCTGGGACCCATAACTAATGTAGGGTAGTAGTCACTAAAAAAAACTGGGTAAAGAAATAATACTTTAATTAACTAAAGAAAAATATAAAATGTTCTCATTTGCTGTCACATCATAAGTGAGTGAGCAAGAAGGAGCAGTGGTGTGGGAAGAAACGACATGTAAGGGGACAGTGCCAAGGAGATAATTTATATACTCAATAGATGTAAATAATGATGTTTATATGATTTATTATTAAATTGGGAAGAATTTCACACACAAACGTATAAGGCTATAGAATAAATATAATTTATAAATCAAATACTGTGTAAAAATAATCAAACAAAAGAAAATTTATTGATTTCTTATTTGTACAATTAATACATAATATAGTGATTAAATAGTAAGTTTTAATACCTATAATTAATAAGTTTTAAATATATAATAACTATTGTAACTGCAAAAATGATTAAAGCCATTTCTAGTAGATGTAAAAAAATAATAAAAAATAAAGCAAAACTATGTTTGATATTTATATTATTTAATATTGGTTTTTTAGTAAGGCATAAAATTCACAGTTACCAGAGTTAGTCTATTGTGTTCCATATAATGTTGTTAAAAGAAAAGAAAAATGTGCTGTGTACATCACACAACTTTCAATTACCTCTATATGTGTAATGAGTTTTAAAAGTTTACAAAGAAATTTCATTTTAGTTTCCATGAGAACATTTGTTTCCAAAAAGTAATATAACAACCTAATTTATTGCATACAATACTATAACATAAATTATTATATACTTCAATTTATTTTTTTTCATGATCTATTTCTTTCATTGGCATTATATGTATTTTATAAAAAAATAGTATATACTTTTTCTGAATTCATTAGCTATCCAATGAATTATTAAAATGAATGAATGTTTATTTCTTATTACTCAATTAATATTTAGAAAGGGGAACAGGATAGCTCACTACATAGGCTGGTAAATATCTCATATCCAAGTCCCAAGCCTGTAAAGCTATTGCAGATTAATTATTTGTTCTATTAACAAGTGTAAATTGAATCATGCTCTACCGCCAGGTTTCTTTGTCTAATCTATGGTACCCACTTTATAGAGCCTGGGTGAGTCTCAGGAGTGTTAGTAGATCTCCCAGGGTCCATCCAGTGGTTGTTAAAAGAAGGGATATTTATCTGCCACAGCAGGATTTGAACCCGGAACCTTCAGCATAGCAAGTCCAGCACTTTACACACTGAGCTACCCTGATCCCTTATTCTTAATTTATTTAATGAAAATACTTCAATGGTTTAAATTCTTGAGCAATTACTCTAAAAGACATTGCCAGGACATATTAAATCTTGTATAAAACAAATTAAAAAAACAACTGAAATGTGCATTTTATTCAAGGGAAACCAAGCAAACCTGAAGGCCCCCTTAAAGTTAGTGATGTTACTAAAAATGGATGTAAATTGAGTTGGAAACCTCCAGAAGATGATGGTGGTGCTCCAGTTGAATATTATGAAATCGAAAAACTAGATCCTCTTACTGGACAATGGATACCTTGTGGAAGGTCAAATGTGCCTGAAGCAACAATAACAGGCTTACAAGAGGGAAAGCCTTACAAATTCAGAGTAAAAGCTGTAAATAAGGAAGGTGAATCACCTGAACTTGAAACAGAGAAAGCTATTATTGCCAAAAATCCTTTCGGTAATTATATTCATTCTTAATTATTAACTATTTCCAATGAACAAATTTAATGATTACAGCCTAATAAACAAACTTTATATTTTATAGTGTTATGCTGTTTTTTTATGGTCATTTTTTTTTATTATTTAATTTTTTTAAACATAAATTATTCAATATTCAACAATTGACAATAATATTGAAATGAAATAAAATAGTAATGATTATCATAAAATTATATAATATTAATAATAAAAAAAACACTACTGTGTGATTTTTTTTTTTACTCAAATATTTCTTAAGAATATTTGAGCTGCTGAGTTATTTGAAGTAGACAGAGAATTAAAATCAAAAGAAGAAGTCATAAAAACTCATCATTTTTTAATCTCATGATTTGTTATAAAATCATAGTGATGATCCAGAATGATCATTGATTTATCAATTAACTTGGAAAAAAAGAGAAATTTTATTAATGTGAATGAATTTATATTTGATTATATTAATGAATAAAATTTTCATCTTTATTAAATTTAATCAAAATAAAAATATTAATGAATTCAATGGTTCCATCGGAAATAACATAAAAAACAATGATAATAGAAAAAGCTTAAATTGAAAAAAATTCTTCTGAATAAATAAAATTTTAGTAAATGAATCAAACATTCAATCAATCAATCAACACTGGCTCTACAACTCAGTACGTGTCTTGACCGCTTCAAGGCATCGCCTCAACTCTTCTCTATCCAGTGCGAAGGTCCTCCAAGCTCTGGATCCAACAATGCCATCTGCATCCTTCTCGACCTCATCTGCCCATCTTAATGGTGGCCGTCCACGTTTCCTTTTTCCGTCAACATACCCAAATTGCAGTCTCTTATGAGTAGCATTGTCCTCCATTCTGCCCACATGTCCGGCCCATCTAAGCCTAGCTATTCTTATATACTGAACCATGTCTGGCTCCTGATACATCCGGCATATCTCTACATTCTGCCTGAGTCTAAATTGATTGTTAACCCTTACCGTTCCAAACATCCTTCTTAATATTTTTGTTTCAAAGAGCAGTAAACTGTTAGCATCTGCCCTCGATAGAGGCCATGTTTCCGATCAGTAAGTTAAAACAGGCCTGATAAAACAAAAGAAAAAACATTCAATGTTCTATATATATCAGAGAAATTTAAAAAAAAACAATAATTCACTAAAAATGACCTAAAATCAGGAATTTAATCATTTAATCAAGTTGTTTGGAAATTAATAATTTTAGATTTAAATATAAAATCTTAATTTTTACTCTATTACCAAAGATGTTTATTTAGTTTAAAAAATATTCTTTTCAACTGTACTTAAAATTTTGTCTATTTTAGTTATTCTTCCAACTTCTTCAATGCATCTACTTTTTCAAATGTTAATATAGATGTACCACCTATAAATAGTTTTTATGTAAATTTCTAAAATTATTTTTCAGACGTTCCTGGAAAACCAGGACGGCCTATGTTAAGGAATTGGGACAAAGATTTTGTTGATTTGGAATGGGCACAACCAGATGATGATGGTGGTGCACCTATTTCAAAATATATAATACAAATGAGGGACAAAGATGAAAGAAATTGGGTTGATGCTTTGACAGTGCCTGGAGAAAGGTTTGTTTGTCAACAATATAAGACATTGATAAGATTTTTCAGTATTAAACTCTGTGAAAATGTAACTGATATTTATATTTATTTACAGTTAGGTTTCTTCATAGAAAAGAAAGTCTTCATATTTAATTAAATCACTTATTTGAAATACTGGAATAAGTTATAAAAATAATTAATAGCACAATATTCAATGTAAATCAATTTTCTCTTTTTAATATTTTGTTTTTAAAATGCTCTAGGAAATGATATTAAGAGTTTAGTATGTATAAATAGTATGTATGTATTATTTTACTTATAAACTAAGAAATAAATATTTTTTTTTAGAACTGCTGGTAAAGTCACAAATGTAGTAGAGGGACATGAATATGAATTCCGTGTGGTGGCTGTAAATAAAGCAGGTCCAGGCCCACATAGTGATACATCAGATTCAGTAATAGCAAAACCTCGCTTCTGTAAGTACTTAGTGTTAAAAATATTATCTTACTCTAATTGTAATTATTTAATATTGTTCATTAAAAGATTTATTCTAAAATGTAAGGGTGTATTCCATATTGTTATAGATTTAGGTTGTCTTGGACAACGGCTTTTTGTATACTCTAGGGGACGCCATGTTTTTGTCCGTTACACATCTCAAGTAGCGTCAGTTTAGCCAAACACCATGTACTGTTCAGATGTTATTAAAGTGTTCTCGTTATTATGATACTCTGCTGTGTTTATTTTATATTTTTCTAACCTAACTTCAATACTTAGACAATAAATCATTTTTCTTTAATAAATTATTAGTTTAGTATATTTGGGGAAAAAGGGAAATAGAGTGTAAAAATTAACTTTAAAAAAAAAATAATGTAAATTAAGAAGTTCTATGTTTGTAATGGCTTTAATAGCATTAATTTATATTTGTAAATAACTTATTTTAAAATTTTTATTAATGTATTAACGTTTATCAATAAAAATATGTATGGATTATGCAATAAAAGCTAGAGAAAACATTAAAAAAAAGAAACTGCCGACCATCATACATTTCTGATCTCTTTCAATTCAAAACCTTGGCCCACTCCGGTAACACCCGTTCTCAGCTCTCATATAGAGCTTCCCACCCAACAACAGCTTTAACAGAGCTTTCCTTGACGGATCCTTGTCCCTTTGGAACTCTATTCCTTCTTCCATATCTCGTTCCAATAATTTTTTAACCTTCAAATCCTTTATACTCAACCACCTAGTATTCTTACAACACCCAAAAAATCGGAAATAATATATTCAGTTTGAGATTAAAACTCTCTAATTGATGAATGAATGATGTGTTTTAATGTATATATATGTTTTTTTTTTAATTGACTGTTCACTTATCCAATTAGATATTTTTTAAAAATAAGTTATCTTAATTGATATAGTTTCTATTTTTTTTCTTTAATTTTTTTTTGTGTTTTTTACTTGGCATAAGGAATGTATAATTTACTTTCATTATGCCAAATACTAGATAAAAAATTAGAATACAGTGGAGTCGTTTATCAGCTTTATATCAGTTTTAAAAAAGCCTTATGACTCCATAGACCATCAGATGATGTATAATGTATTGATTGAACAGAGTACACCAAAGAAATTAGTAAATCTGGTAAGGATGTGTGTGAGCAAAACTTTCGATAAGGTTAGAATCGGCAATCATTTTTCAGAGAAGTTCGTGGTTTAATCAGGTTTGAAGCAAGGTCATTCGCTTTCACCTGTACTATTCAATTTAACACTTGAGTACATTATTAAAAAGGTGATACACAATGAAAAAGGTTTAAATTTGAATAGTAAAATAAAAGTGCTTGAGTTGGCGGACGATTTGGTACTTTTGGGTGAAGACACAGAAACATCAAGACAACTGTCATATTGATGTTCGGTGTGATTAATGATATATCAAAATAAACTAATTTTAGATAAATATTTATTAATTCCTTATGTATAAGCAATAAAGCAACCTAATTATTTTTTTTCTAATATCAGGTAGCCTAAAACTTTTAGTACAACTATTGTTTCTAGTTCTAGCATGAAACACAAATAATTATATCTTGTTAGTAAGCCAAAGTTTAATAAATAAGTGAACAATTTTAGCTTTTCTCAGAATTTCATAGAGGTACTCAATGGTGTACACAGATTTTTTTTTTGAGGGGGAGGGATTTAATTAGAAGATGACATGATACTATAAGTGATCACGAGTTGCTATAATTGCTAAATATGTTTTGGTGCTTTGCTACTTCAATCCAATTGAATAAAACGGAACTCAATACACTTTGTTTTCATTAAATTTCTATTTTATTGCAAAAGCTTTGTTTATAATACAAACCTAATGTTTGTGGATATGAAAAAAATTGTTTTCATAAAGTGGAAGGGGATATATTCACCTGATCCGCCTTCTTTCTACGGCACTTCAAGTACACTGTTCCCAGTTCTATGATATGTCTATAAAGTAGGCCTGTTGGCACGACTATCTTGGTAGCTACTCCAGACGGCTATCAAATACGTTGATTATGATTCACTGAAATGTTTACTAGATTTGTGACATTCAAATAAATTTTTAATATAGAATTATTTGATGATTGAATGTATTAAATGATTAAATTATGAAATTATTGTTTTTCATTAGATGATAAGAATAATCTGTTTCAGTACAACCATACATTGATCGAAAAAATTTACAAAAGAAAGTAATAACATCTGGAAAAACATTAAAATTTTTTGCTGACATTAAAGGTGAACCTCCACCAAAAGTTACTTGGACATTGCAAGGAAATGCTCTTGAAAATGACAGGTATTGTATAACATCATTTTTTCACTTTGTTTATGTGTTTATTGACTTTCTAAAAAATTAATTTAAAGTATTATTTGTTGTTGGATTCTTCATCTATTGCATTAATCATGAGATCCCTTGATAACCGGTCGGCAACCGTATTCTCAACTCCTTTCTTATGCACGACTTGAAAGTTGTACACCGCAAGGCGCTCTTTCCAACACGAAACCCGTGCTGATGATTCCTTCAGTGTTCCGAGATATACTTGAGGCTTATGGTCTGTGAATAATTCAAATCAACTGCAGTAGACATAAGGACGAAAATATTCAATAGCCCACACAACCGCTAGCAGCTCCCTTTTGATAGCGCTGTCTGACGCTCAACCTCGTTCAGCTTAGGACTGGCAAAAGCTATTGGTTTTTCGCCTTCCTCGAAGTTCTGAGACAGCACTTCCCCGATAGCAATGTCACTGGCTTCAGTCGCAATTTTAAAGACTTAACGGAAGTCGGGGAATTCCAGGCTTGTAGTAAAAATTTTCTTGCATTTTGTGATACTGTCTTCATGCTCTGGTCCCAAACGAAATCGTCTTTCCTTCTTTAGAATGCCCGTCAATGGTCACTTCTGCTATCCCCAGGATAAATTTCCTATTATAATTGATGATCCCCAAGAACCGCCAGATATATGCGAATATTCATGGGAAGTGGGGCATCCTGAATTGCTCTTACTCTATCGGGATCCGGTTGAACACCCTGTCGAGAAACTACATGGCCCAAAAATTTGATTTTGCTTAGTCCAAATTTCGACATGTCTCTTGATTTCTTAAGGCCAAATTCCCATATCCTTTCCATTACCTGCTCTAAATGTCTCACATGCTCTTTCTTAGTTCGACTAAAGACAATTAAGTTGTCCATGTACACCTGTGAGAAATTTTTTCCCAGCCCCCTCTGATATTGGTCAATGAGACGATGGAAAGTTAACGAGGCTCCCTTCAACCCAAACGGCATCCACACAAGCTCAAAATGTCCCCTCTCCCATGAAATTGCCGTTTTCTCGATGTCTTCCTCAGCCATTCTAACTTGATGGTATCCGCTTTTCAGGTCCAGCTTGCTGAAAACGGTTGCACCTCACAGTCGGTCAAGTATGTCCTCCACCCAGGGAATCTTTTGTGGCTTCGTAGAGTTTCCTATAATGCACTACTACTTTATATTTCCTTGTGAACTCGCCCGGTGCATCCTGCTTCTTTTCTACTACCCATAGTGGATTATTAAACGTGGAGTTACTATGGCAGATAATACCCTGCTTAAGCAGATCCCCAAGCTGTCCCTTAATAAGGTCCCTCATGGCTTGTAGATACTGCCTGTCCTTAACATATATAGGTGTCTCTTGTTTGAGCTCTATCCGGCAGATGGTTATCCCTGTAGTCGGTAAACACTCACCATCACGATAAAATAGATCTTTGTTACGATGAATCACCTGCTCTATTTCATCATTTTCACATTTGACAGTCCCGCTTTTAATACCATTTCGCTCATTCGTAAGTGGCTTATACGCACAAATATCAATACCGCCAGGCGTTGCGATTTTGCGAATGACACTCATCCGTAATCTTGGTTCCCTCAGAATATAACGCCCGATAATGAGGTTGTACCCGGCATCAGCTTTTCGATAATATGGATCTTGATTTATTTTTTCCTTTCTGCTAGCTCAAGATCAAAATCCGCTTCACCCAAGGTTTTAAAGCTACTGCTTATTGTGGTTATCCCGATCGGACATTCTCTCGATTACACTCATAGCAGCGTCACTCCTGCTTCTTGCCCTGTCCTCTGTGCCTCTGCATAGCCACTTTTCGAAAGATCTATTACCCATCATTCGTTTTGTAGGGCTCCTCTGTCTCCTCCTTGGTGATTTTACTTCGGCCCAATAGTCTACTGGTTTATTGAACCGGGCCTCATTGTGTTCATGGGCGTCTCATGCTCCTGCTCACAATCCACAAAGTCCATGTTATGCAGCAACGAGCTTGACGGTCCACGTAATGATTCAATTGAACCTTCAAAATATATCTTACGAACGCTGTCCGTTGGCCCCTCCCCCTTCCCAAGAAAGAGTTGGGTCTCCTTGGATCACATTGAGCAAATGCCTCAAAATGCGACTTACCAGTGAAGCTTCCAAAAGTGTCACACCTAGATTGTGCCATGGATAACATGAGACCCTTAATTTGATTAGCACCCTTGATGAAGTGCTCGAGATCTCATAAAATACCAGTGAATTGTCCGAGCTGTCTAATCACTTCATGAATGAAAAACAAATTCTGAGTCCTTATCTTCACTTGCTCGAGCTGAGTCATCTCCGATGCTTTCTTCAACTTGGATTCTAACTTTGCCCTCTCCACTGCTGCCTGACCCAATTGGTGCTCCAGTTTAGCCACTTGTTCTTGTTCAGGCATTTTCTATATATTGTGAAGTTTTTCTTCTCACAAAACCAAAAGAAATGTATATATATGGTGACGGATTTGGGAAATAGACGGAGTGAGTCATGTGTCTCATATATGTACACATAAATTGAACAATATATTTCAAACATTCGACATTATCTATGTACTCGTAACTTATTTACAAGCACAATCATTGTATGTCCAATTTTTCCCTCTTGAGAAATTAATATCAATTTAAAGGTGGAGTTTAGCTCTTTCCTCGTGCACTAACGTAGTATGCCCCTTCCTAATAAACATTAAATGATTATATAGAAGGGACATACTCTAGGGGTCCCCCGCACGTTTTATATCATTAACTGTCGACCGAGGAATATCATAGATTTTTGCTAAGATTGAAGCACTTTCACCTTTTCGTAAACGTTTTACAATTTCAAACTTAATAGCGAGATCTAAACTCTTCCTTTGTTTTTCTTTCCAACATTATTATACGTACTTTTAAGAAAACGACACGTACCCGCAAGACAAGAATGAAGACTGAAGGTAGTTCAACTGCGGAGGCTACATTAGGTAGAGATGAGGAGATAATTAATTTCTGAGAAATGTGAGTGAGGAAGCCTAGGTTTTGAGTAAACATATTCTAGAAAATGAAGTTGTCAAGACACAACGATTGATTCTTAGCCGGCGTCTATGACTTTAGCAACCAAACAATATGTATACACAAAACTTCAGTGGTTTCTGGTTTAGACCGTGTTGTTGAATTTTTCTTTGCCAACATTTCGCCAGATATACTACTAGCTTCTTCAAGGCTGGATCGAGAATGAAGACGCTCTGGTAACTCGTGGCTTTATATAGCCGTCGCTCGGGTTCGTTCGGGTTCACTCGGGTCCACTCGTAGTTCGTCAGATCCTTTCGCTAGCCAATCGGGTTTTTTAGTGTCCGTGGTCGGAGTCTGCTCTTCCATGACTGTGATTGAGTTGTTGTTGTTGTCACTGCTTGGCTGGAATTATGTTTTTTAGATTCTTCTTGGTTGATTTTTTGTTTTTTCTTTCCCTTTATGGGTATGTTAGGAAGCCATAGTTTGCTTAATCTGTATCCGTCTTCCCTGTTGAAGTTTTCTGGGCGCTTGACTATTTCAATGGCTATAGTGTTTTCAAGAGTTCCTATCACTTTTTAGGTCTTCCATTGTACATCTTGATTTCAATTCAAGTGGTCAAATATTCACGTTTTCGCCTTCCAAAAGGTATTTCGTAGCAAACTTCATGACCGTGTGTTCTGTTTTGTAATATTTTTCTACACATTTCTGTGCTATAGTAGTCCATGCTGTCTTCTTATCACTTTCATTTATTTTACATCTTATCTTATTGACTAAAGTTTGGTTTAGCCTTTCATTAAGACCGTTTGAAAATGGCGCATCTGCAGCAGTAAAAATCATTCTTATATTCTCCTTCATCAGGAATTTTTTAAATTCCTTTGAATTTATACCAGGATATTGTCCGTTAATATCATATCAATATTGTAGTCTTTCGTCACATTTTTTATTAGCTTTATGAAATCATTGGTGCTTTGATTTCTTGATGGAAATATAAGCTTATCTTGTGAAATGGTCAACCAGTAGATGTAGAAATTTTTTTGTTGACCGAGTTCCTACAAATCCGCCAATGGTATCAATGGATATAATTTCAAATGGGTGTGCTACTGGACCTAAATTTGACATATTTAGACCATATTTTGGCTTCTTCCTCGATTTATTTTTTATACAAAGTTCACATTCATCACAAATTTTTTTAATGTTTTTGATGATATTTTTAGCAGAGTAGAATTTCGTTATTTTATTTGTTAGTTGTGTTCTTCTTATGTGGCAGTAAGTGTAGTGGACATCTTTAATTAGAGTTTTGCTAAGTTGTTCTGATAGTACAATTTTTTTTCTTCTTTTACTCTTTTTATAGTAAATTTTATTCTCCAAAATAAGTTTTCCATTTCGTAAGTCTGGATTTGTATGTTGGTCATTTATTATATCCTCTAGATTAATTAAATGTACTACTTTTAAAAAGTCGTCAGCATTTTCATAGGGTTCTAAAACTGGATTTCGACTTAAACAGTCTGCTTCTTGGTTTGATTTTCCTGGGTTATATTTAATTTTGAAGTTATATTGGGATAAATAATTTGTCAAATCACCTAATTCCTCATCAGTTCTAGCCTTGATGTTCATATTTTCTAATGGTTTATGATTTGAGTAGACTATAAATTCTTTTTCCATAAGCCAGTGCTGCCAATATTTCACAGCTTCTTTCATTACCAGACATTCTAGGTATATTGCCTTCTTCTTTTTTTGAGCTTCTGTTAATTTTTTTAAAAAGTAAGCAACTGACTTACTGTCCCCGTTTTTATCATCTTGTTTCAGCACCGCTCCGACTCCTTTGACACTAGCGTCAGTATAAATGGCTATTGGTAGTTTGGGGTCAAAGATATTTAGATGTGGTTCTGAACATAGCAATGCCTTTATTTTATCAAAAGATTCCTGACATTCTGTGGACCAAATGAACTTCACGTCTTTCCCTTATAAATTATGCAATGGGTCCAGGATAATTGCACTGTGTGGTACAAATTTATGATGAAAATTTATTTTTCCTAAAAATTGAAGTATATTTTTTTTGTTTCTGGAACTGGAAAGTTTTTGACAGCGGTTAGATAATCTTTCAGAGGTCTGATTGAATTGTTTTCTATTATATGTCCTAAATATTTGGCATAATTGTTGGCAAAAGTACTTTTCGAAAATTTTAATCTGAAACCTTTAGTTAGAATTGTCTCCATTAGTCTTGATAGATGCAATATATGTTCTTCAAAAGTTTTTGAAAAAATTAATATGTCATCTATAAAGTTTACAGCAAAACTAGAGAGTTTGTATTTCCTTATGATGTTACTAAATATTATAATGCAATTGGGAAAAACCACAATGCAAAAACTTATGTTTCAAAAATACACCCACTTACCAGTTGACGTTTCGCCTATTCAGGCATTATCAAGACACAAAAACAAAAAAGGGTTATGTGAATCACATCTCGAACAAAAAGGAGCAATACATCCCAACGATCATCAGCCCAAACAGGCTCCATGGGATGTATTACACCTTTTTCTTCGAGATGTGATTCACATAACCCATTTTTGTTTTTGTGTCTTGATAATGCCTGAATAGGCGAAACGTCGACTGGTAAGTGGGTGTATTTTTGAAACATAAGGCTTTGCATTGTGGTTTTTCACAATTGCATTATAATAAATAATAGTGTTTCTTCTTGATTTTTTGGCTCTATTTTAGTGTTACTAAATATTCTTTGGAAAATGGCGGGAGCAGTTCTTAATCCAAATGGGAAACAGTTCCATTGAAAATGACCTTCTTGTGTAACAAATGCAGTTTTGTATCCATCTTGAATTTTCAAAGGAATTGACCAAAATGCGGGATTTATGTCTAAAGTTGAAAAATATTTACAGTTTACAGTTTTGACCATTAAATCCTCAATCAATGGAAAAGGTTGTGACTGAGGGACAACAATTTTATTCAGTTCTCTGAAATCTATACATAACCTTGTTATTTTTCATCTTCTTTTTTATATGAAAGAGTTACTGGAGCAGCGATTTGGCTATAAGATTCTTCAATCAAATTCTTCTCTAATAGTTTTGCTATTTCATTTTCTATTTGTCTTCTATCTTCCGATGTGCACCTGTATGGATGTTTGTAACAGTATTTATCCACCATCAGGTTAATATGAGCCTGGTGGCACCTCTAGTTTTTTTGATACTTCTGATTCAGTTTAATTTCCAATTCAGAATTATTAACATATTTATAACTGCCTTTTGACTTTTCTCTTTGAACCAGCAGTTTTCCTCGCTATGGTAATGGTTTCCTTTATTTTTATTTACACAAATTCAACAAATTTTATTTACACAAATTAATTACACAAATAATCAGAATGTATAATATTTTTTTTATCGTACATATTTTTCCCAACAAGATATTCCAATTTACCTATTTCATTGTAAAGGTCTTACTTTCTTTGTAAAATGTCTCTGTCAATTTTATCAGTCACATAATTTGGTAAGCCAAATGCTATAAGATCTATAAGTGTCCCAGTATCAATTGTTTGTCTAACGTCGAGTAATAATTTTTCTTTTTTTAAAGCGTACTCAAGTAACAAACCTGAGTGGTATTTAAACGCGAGAGCATATCTAGTGGGTGACCATCCTTTGTTCCCAAATGTACTACAGAAATTTGTCTCCCATGTGTCCCATTGTGATTCCACAGTGAATTTCATAAGCATGCAGCTGTAACAGTCTACACTGCAACATTTCAAGAAAAGTTTTAAAATTTCAATTTTCTTTTTGTCTTCGTTTATTTAGAAACGTTCACATTCTTTATTAAAATCTTTAATCCACTGGTTAGCATTTGAGCTTCTGCCATTGAAATTCTCTAAAATAAAATTATTTGCAATAATTCCTAAATGTTGAGTTTCAGATTCAGATTCTTTAACCTCAAGGAATTTTTCTAACAGTCTTTCTAACGTTTGACTTGAGCCTGGTTTTGATTCTAAAGTGTCCGTTTTTTCAATTATTTCCTCTAAGTAAAGGTCATTAAATTGCACGTTTTTTTCTTTATCTAAATATATTTTTGAAATCTTGTCCGTTAAGGTTATCCATATTTTCCTAATTTGGTGCCTTTTAATTAACGATTTTCTTACTTTAGCAAAGTTTGATGTTTTCATAATTTCTTGATGGAAGTTTTGGAAGCAGCTTGTGATTCGGGTGGAATTTCGAAAATCTGTCCATGAGGTGTAGCTATAGATGTTATGCATACAAGGTTAGATTTTCCATCTGCTAACGATTTCACAACAAAGTAAAATCTTAATATTTCCATTTTTTGACGTGTAATTTCATTTAATGATATTTTTAATGTTTTTATGTCTTTGTATAATGAATTAAAGACAGAATTGTTTCTCTAAAAAAAACAAAGATTTATTTACAATACATTCATATTTACATGTTTTAAATTATTATAATAACTTTCAACTAAACATTCTCTCACCTGAAACAACAGCATTCAATGTCTTTACTTCGTCTTTCTTACAAAATTAAATTTAAATCAATATAGTTAGAGAAGAATTGGTCGACTATATCTTCTAATTTAAGGAAGAAATAGTTGGGGGTGCAGTCAAAGAAAACACCAAAATAAGCAAAACTTATTTATTATGTGCCGACGTTTCGGCCTACAATGTAGGCCATCTTCAGGGCTAAGAGAGAGAAACAAACAAAAATATATAAAAACGTAGCAGTAACAAGAATATATAAAGTGGTATAGGAGTGAAAATAAAAATAGTGACTAGATATGATGAAATAGTGAAAAGATAAAATAGTGAATAGATAAAAATAGTGACTAGATATGATGAAATAGTGAATATATATATGATAAATAAGAAAGAATATAAGACTGGTTACAGAATATAATAAACTTAAAAAAGTGATAGATAAAAATAAAATTGTAGATGATGAAAAGAAATTCTAATGGTGACAGATATAATAAACAAGAATACGAATATAAAATAGAAAAAATACATGTCAAGAAAGGATAAAATGTAAACAATAATACAAAGGGAAAGAAAAATGAGGAGGTAAACGGAAAGATACAAAAAGAGAAGATTAAAAATATAGAAAAAGGGGGTTACATAGGTATGAGGGGTTACATAGGTAAAGTGTAATAATATAAGCATATATAGAAATAAAAGCTTGATAAATTTCAAAAATAATACATTGAAAATAGTGGTATTTATAACTATGAACTATGAGGAATGAAAAGAAAAAGAAAATATAAGTAAGGGAAGTTAATATGTAACTGTATACAGTAGAAAGAAGTGGCATTAATGCAAAATAATATGTGAATATAACATAAACATGTAGAAAATAGGTAAAGAAATACAGAGGATGAAAAATATGAGGCTAAATAATAATGAATAATGAATGCCGGCTGGCCTAACGTATTTTTCTCTCACTTCATTCAGAGCTCGCCTAGCTGCCTCGTGTTTTATTCGGTTAGTACATACCTTGATATTTATCTTATCTCCATCCTTTTCACATTCACCTTTCTTCGCACCTGTTCTCACACCTTCTTTTGGCATCCATCATTTGTTAATGTATAGAGTTCATTATTATTTAGCCTCATATTTTTCATCCTCTGTATTTCTTTACCTATTTTCTACATGTTTATGTTATATTCACATCTTATTTTGCATTAATGCCACTTCTTTCTACTGTATACAGTTACATATTAACTTCCCTTACTTATATTTTCTTTTTCTTTTCATTCCTCATAGTTCATAGTTATAAATACCACTATTTTCAATGTTTTATTTTTGAAATTTATCAAGCTTTTATGTCTATATATGCTTATATTATTACACTTTACCTATGTAACCCCTCATACCTATGTAACCCCCTTTTTCTATATTTTTAATCTTCTCTTTTTGTATCTTTCCGTTTACCTCCTCATTTTTCTTTCCCTTTATATTATTGTTTACATTTTATCCTTTCTTGACATGTATTTTTTCTATTTTATATTCGTATTCTTGTTTATTATATCTGTCACCATTAGAATTTCTTTTCATCATCTACAATTTTATTTTTATCTATCACTTTTTTAAGTTTATTATATTCTGTAACCAGTCTTATATTCTTTCTTATTTATCATATATATATTCACTATTTCATCATATCTAGTCACTATTTTTATCTATTCACTATTTTATCTTTTCACTATTTCATCATATCTAGTCACTATTTTTATTTTCACTCCTGTACCACTTTATATATTCTTGTTACTGCTACGTTTTTATATATTTTTGTTTGTTTCTCTCTCTTAGCCCTGAAGATGGCCTACATTGTAGGCCGAAACGTCGGCACATAATAAATAAGTTTTGCTTATTTTGGTGTTTTCTTTGACTGCACCCCCAACTATTTCTTCCTTAAATTAAATCAATATACTGTATCGGTAACAAAACTATTCTCTCTCGGATCTTTTATTTACAACAGCTGTTGGGTCAAGAAGGTTTTCAGGTTCAAATACAAAATTAAGAAAACTTCCGTATATTAAAGAGGCAGTTTTCTTTACACACACACACACACACACATTTATATCTTTTTGTAACTTACTTAACTTTTCAAAATGCCTCTGGTTTCGACACCAGTTATGATTAGACTAAGATACTGTTAAATAAACTTAGGGCATAAATATGACACATTGCTATGAACTAACTTTATTTTACTCTCTAACCAATGAACACATGTTATTAAAATCGAATATAAACATAACCTCATAATAATAGTCTTTACTTATCATCTAAACTCTCTTCTTTATACACTTAACTTTATATATATATATATATATATATATATATATATATATATATATATATATATATATATATATATATATATTGTTATTTTTCTTTTTTAGGTTATCAATTGAAAATGAAGATTATAAGACTACATTTACACTTATAAAAGCAAAGCGAAAAGATCGTGGGACTTACACAGTTACTGCTATAAATGACTCAGGAAAAGATACTGTTGATGTTGAAATAAATGTTCTGAGTGAGTAAAGAGAAATTGAATTTATTCTTGAACTAGTTTTAATTTTCTTTTATCTAATGATAAATTTTGAAGGTTCTCCCAGTAAACCAAAGGGTCCTCTGGTTGTTAACGACATAACTGCTGAAGGTTGTCATCTTTCTTGGCAAAAACCAGAAGATGATGGAGGTGAACCTGTTGATCACTACCTTGTTGAAAGAATGGATCTGGAAACTGGACGTTGGGTTCCCGTAGCTACAGTTAAAGGAACTGAAGCAGATGTAAGATATATTTTTTTAATGATTGTTGATTATTAATAATAAAATATTTGTACATTTTCCTCTTTATTATTAAGGGATACTTAAAATAAAATATCTAATGATAGGTGCTATAGATAATAACACCCTATTACTATTTTAATTAATATTGAAGAATGCAGGTTTCAAAATAATAATTAATAGTTATAAATATAATTTTAAAAACTCATTTGAACATCACATTTGTTATATAATTGTTAGACTGTGAAAATAATTAAAAATCATAAGTGCAAAAGATCGATTGAAAGATCGACACAATACGGAAAAGAAGGGATGAAAAAGTGGTGGGGGAGCAAAGTGGGAAGAAAGCAGAAGGAAGAGGAAGGATGCAGGGGAGAAGTGAAAGTAAGAAAGGAGAACAAAGAACAAGCCTACCTGGAGAACAAAGAAAGAGAGACATTTGTTGACCTAAACGTGAAAGTGGCAAAGGTACTTTTTATATGTTCTCAAGTGATGTGCTAAGAAGTGTGGATTAGGAGATATAAAGGGATATGATTTAAGATTTAAAAGTGTTTATGTCAATTGAGTGAGTAAAACCCGAATTATGTTATTTTTGTAGAAATGCAAATATTCCTCGATTCTAATATCATTTGTTTTGTCATATTAATTCTTACTAAATAAAATATTATTAAATTTACCATTTATTTATTGGCGCCCGAAATCAAAGTTTGACTTACGATTATTTTGAAGTAGAGCATTTTATCGTTAGGTTTTTTACTCAAATAATGAATTAGGGTCATGAACCAGAAGGAACCCTAACACATTTCTGCAGCTGTAATCCTACTCCAGTGCTTGTCCATCGGGACCCAGCTTTCACTTCCATAAATAAGGGTAGGTAGGTATATGGACTTAAAGATATGTAATTATACACTATTTTTCAATTCCTTTTTCACCAACAATGTGTTGCATAGCTGGTAGTATATGCTATTAGCTTTCTTAATCCTGTTTGAGAGCTCTTGGTCCATTTTCCTATTTCTGCTGAGCACTACTCCTAGGTAGGCATACTCCTGCACTGTTTCCAAGGTTTCTCCTCTGCAGTAAATCAAAACCTCCTCTTCTTCACGCCCGATGTGCATCAGCTTGCATTTTTCAGCATTCAATGTCGTACCCTTCCTTTCCAGCTCAGCCTCCCACTCCGTAACCACCTGCTGTAGATTTTCCTTGGAATCAACGATGAGGATAATATCATCTGCAAAAACTAATAATTATCACATTAGGGAGTTTTAAATCTTTGCATTGGGTTGTATGCTCTGAGGAGGCAATGTAAGTCCAATATAGTATTTGGGTGTCGCCTCTAAAGTGACAACTTAAGTCTAGTATATTACTTAGTTGTCCTCTCAGAGAGGATATGAAAATTTATTAGCAATTACAGAAACTGAACTTGGCAATTTTTAAAGAAACACTTGTTTCCCTGTAATTTTCTATTAACACTACCATGACCATCATTTTGATAGTTCACAAACATTTTTGCAAAAAACATTGATATAAAGTAACTAAACTGCTTTTTTGAAATTTTATGATTACTTTTTTTGAAATTTTTGTGTAGTAATATTTTGTTTTTCAGTTTCCACTATGTCATTTTTATTATCCATATCTGTTTGACCTATACATTTTTATACCAAAACTGTTAAAAAGATGACTTTAAAAATTTATAAGTATATTATGTATTATTGATCATTAATGCAGTATTATATAAAAATACTTTTTTATATTCAAGTTTAA
Organism: Arma custos; assembly: GCA_037127475.1. NCBI lineage: Eukaryota > Metazoa > Arthropoda > Insecta > Hemiptera > Pentatomidae > Arma > Arma custos. The sequence goes on along the minus strand of CM073761.1, from coordinate 109,473,168 downwards.
GCCCCTTTCTAACTATTAAAAATACTTTCTAAATATATTCTTTATAAAGAGCTACATTGAATAAACATTCATAGACAACTTCAGAAAACCATAGTAACAACATCTTTCTAACTCTAAATTGCCAATATAGAATGTAAAATTAATATTTTCCATTATGTGGATGTAATAAAGACACAACCAATACAAGTTTTATTTCTAATATAATGTGTATAGTTAATATAAAATGTAATGAGAGGATATCTAAGTAACTACAGCCCATAATGAGTTGGAACAAACTAAAAAAGCTTAAAATAATTTAACTTAGTTATTCATATTATTTTATTTATTTTTTTATCAAACTTTTTCATACAGCATGCTTAAGTTTTTCTCCATCATTATCTTTAGTATTAATAATATGAACTAATTTTAACTACAATAAACCAACATTCTGCTTTTTTATATAATTAAAAAAAAAATAATTTATTCAATAGATATCTGGTTTACACGAAGGAAAAGAATATCAATTCAGGGTTAAAGCTGTCAATTCAGAGGGTGAATCAGAACCTTTAGAAACGACAACTCCAATTATTGCTAAAAACCCTTACTGTAAGTTAATTTAGACTATAATTATTTTGTTTACCTAATATGAATTTTTTTGCAAATTTAGATAACATTGTTATTTTGTTTATTTTAGCTGAACCAGACAGACCTGGAAAACCATTTGCTAAAGACTGGGATAAAAGTAGTTGTTATTTGAAATGGGAAGCACCTGCTTCTGATGGTGGCGCTCAGATAACATCATACATTATTGAGAAAAAGGACCAATATAGGTCAGCCATTTTATATATTTAAGAAAAAATTTAAATAAAATGGTTATTAGAACTTTTTTTATCAAACACTAAATGACCTTTTAATTTTAGTTTACTTTTCATTAATTATTCTTTTTCTTTCTTTATTTGTTTTTTCATCTCATTGAAATTTCGTATAACTTTAAATAAAAGAAACCTATACCATTGCAATTCGTGAAGGATCTTGGGTTCAGTATATTTTAAGGACCATGCTGTTTCTTAGCCAAGAGTACCCACTTATAGGGGCTGGGTGAGCCATGGGAGGACCTGCAGATCCCACATGGTTTATTCACCGCTTACAATAAAAAAACAATTTATCTGGCAATGCTATTTTTGAACCCAGGGCCTACCACTCAGTATCTCAATGCTCTACCTATTAAGCTACTTTGCTCCTCATATAGAATAAAATAGAAAAGTAACTTTATTCTGGTACAAAGTCCCTTGAGAATAACAAACATAAAAAGAAGAAGAAACATGATATATATCTGGCCAGAAGTTACAAAATACAAATCATAAATTGTTTATGATGTGAAAAAAAAGTAAACAAAAAAAATAATAAAAATTACGAATCCTGATATGATATTAGACAATTAAAGAGATTATCACCTTCACTGCGGCATCGGTCCCCGGGGATGGATGCTGGTCTTACATCGACTCGAAACAAATTGAAATAATAAAAATCAGGTTATAGTGTGATTGGAAAATTATAGGAAGAATTGAATAGAAATAATCTATCGGTTGCTGAGGACCGATACTGCATCAGGGGAAAGCTATACTATCGGTCCTCCGGGAGCAGTTCATTATTCGCTTTTATCTGCCTTCAAGCACATTCAAAATGCCCCTTTACACCACACTACAGTAGTCAAAGTGGGGCAAGATGAGAAGCTTACAGGTAGGTTGCATAAGGAGATGTCAAGAACGATGGAATAACTTCAGGGGACATATTTACTCTAGGATATTTGGGTGATATGGGGTTTCCAGGAAAGGTTTTGGTCAATAGTAATGTCTTTCTTTTTTTTTGACAGAGGAACTGAAAGTGATGGGGTGATCATTTACGATTAAAGTTGGGAGGGTGTGGGTGGATGTAAGGAGGCAATTGGAACCCATAGCAATGGCCTGAGTTTTCATTGCATTCAAACCCAGTTTTTTCAGCTTTGCCCAGGCACTGATCCTATCTAGGTCTTCCTGAATACTGGTGAATGAAATTAATGGCTCAGAAGGAGGAAAGGACAAATAGATTTGGAAGTCATCAGCATATGGATGGTAAGAACAGTGATAAACTGATTTAGGAAGATCATTGATATAACAGTAAGTAGCAGTTGAAAAGAAGAGGAGAGATGCTTAAGCCCTGTGCCACTCATGAGGAAAGTGGAAAGGGATTGATTAGGTATGGTTGAACAGCTTGAGACCTATCAGAGAGGAAAGATTAAACCAGTGAATAGAGCAGTTCGAAAAAAACAGTGATTTTAATTTAGTAAAAAGGATAGAATGATCCAAGGAATCAAAAGCATTAGAAAAGTCAAGTAGGATTAGCACAGTTAGTTTTTGTGATCCATAGCAGTATTTATATCACTGGTGATTTTGGTAAGGGCAGATTGTGTGGAGAAACTAGGACGGAAACCTGATTGAAGTTGATGAAGAAGTTTGCATTGTTCAAGAAAATTTTACATTTGTGACTGGACTATTCTTTCGAGAGGTTTGGAAAATTTGTACGGAATTGAAATTGGGCTTAGTATCTGAGAGATATAGGGTTAAAGGTTTTGTTTATAGGATGGATTATTGTTTTTTTCCAAGAGGTAGAGAATACTGCGTTTTGTAATGAAAAATTATATAAGAAGAGTAGGACAGGATATTGATAAGTAGGGCCCGGATTTATATGCAATAATAATCCTTTAATATGTGCATACAATATGCATTTATTTTTGGGAAATATGTAGGCAAAACTAAATAAAAAATGTATTACGTACTTTTTAATTTCTAATATTACATCTTTAGGATACGAAAAATCAGTTACAAAACGCTTATTCCTCTTTCAAATTAATATTTGAAATTGTGTACATCCTTAGATTATCGAATGTGAAGCTCTGACGATCAGGTCGCAATATTTTTTTGTACCTGCTAAATGATCTTTCCACGTCGATAGATGTAACGGGAGCTCTTTGAAAACATGATGGTTCACTAGGGCTGAATGACATATCTTTTTCTCCAAAGTTTCCTTCTGGAATGTCTTAAATGGATCGTAATTGTTTTAGCCCAGGGTTGTTTTCGAAAACGTGTTGAACTTTTTGTGTGATTTTTGGAGCAAATGTTCCATGGACGCTTTTTTTTTTTTTTTTGTATGGGATCATCTACGATTTTCAGGCTTTCTGATAAAAGCAAATTTAGATTTTCAAGTATTTTTATTGTTTCAACTAAAAAAACAAAATTTGTTGAAATATAACATAAATTTTGTTTTAAAGTTGTTTTTTCCTTTAATTTCTTTGCTCTTGATATTGCCGATGCTGTATCATCAAATTTGGAAAGAACCTCTTTGATCTTATCAAAATGTTGATAGTAGTAGTGGGATGTATCTAGCCAGGTTTCCCAACTTGTGATTATTGGTTCCGGTGGTAAATTTAATTCTGGGTAATTTTCTTTCAATACTTTTACCCGACTTGGCGCTTTCAGAATTTTTTTTAACATTCGAAATCAGCAAGTCTACATATTCAAATTCATTTCTGACAGTTTCGTTTAGAAGAAATGGTTTTGATAAGTCTTCTAACAGCTTTCCGACAATAATATTGGCCACATACCTTCCCAGAGAATCAGTCGTCTCATCTATGGACACCCAAATTGGTACATCTTTTATGTGGTTGCGTATTTTATTCATGGTCTCCTGGTAAATATCAGGGAGAATAATTTTTTCGAATAGTGCTTTCGTCTGGCATTTTGAGTCCGGTATACTTTTCAAAATCTCTTTTAATTCAGAATTATTGATCTTGTAAATTACAATATTTGTGCTTATAAAAGTACGAACTAAATCAGTGAAAAATTGCGACTTAAAGGAAGTCGAAGTTGATTTAAATGATGTAGAAATAAATGTCTGGGTGAATTGTTTTTTTCTTTGTAGGTTTTCTTTATGTTTCGTTGTTTCGATATGTTCCATTACTAACGACCTTCGGGATGTCGAAACCACTCGATCACAACTGTTACAAAATAAAATGCCTGATTCACTGCGAAATGTTTTGTCAGGGAATTCGCGTAAATATTTGGTTACAAGATCACTAGCTGTAGCCTTAACTTTCGTCATGTTAACAGTGCTATATTTCGAACCTAACTAAAACAATTTTTAGTTACAGAGGAGCCGCAGAACCAAAAGTGGAAATGGATTCTAAGAATTTTAACATAAGAGGAAGGGCCAATCTTCCTAGAAAAAGAAATCTTATACACGGAGGGTTTGAATTATTAATTGTTTCCTGTTATTGAATTACATGTTATTATTGATTCATCGTTTTTAAAAATGACCAAAACATTTCTAACAACTCATAAAACCTAAAATAAAACAAAATGCATTAAAATATGCAAAAATATGCATTTTCCTTCAAATATGCACAAATAGGCAAAATAAAAGTTACCCTAATCGAATACTTTTGGCCCAAAACACGGTTTAAAAACTTCAAATGTGATGTACAAAGCATAAAAACAAATATGGAAATGCATAAAAATCCGGACCTGATTGGGGGGAATCCCATTAAAGCCTATGAAGTTGGAGTGGAATTTCATGAAAGAGGAAATAATGTTGTTGGATGAAATGTCTGAGTCTGAAATAAAAGTTGTTGGGATTGAAGGATGGCGTTAGTGGAAAGTTAGGAGGGGATGATTTTGAAGTATTAATTGAGGTAAAAAAAAAAAAATATGAGTTTATTTTATCAGGAGAGGCCGGAATAAAGACCTACGCCTCCACCAATCCAGTCTACCTGGTCATGGCAGAGGAATGAACAGTCAGGTAAGGATATAGCAGAGGTAGGGATGTGGGGTTTTAGCAATGTTTCAGAGATTTCAATGGAATGGTAAACGTTTTGGGTAAAATGTTGATGGAATTTGTCAAAATGAATGGACAAGGATGTTGACGTGACAGGTCAGGACACTAGACATAATGGTGAAGTAGGAGAGAAGATTATCACAGTATTTGAAGGAAAGATACTGTGAAAAATTAATTTTGTTAAATAAGTTAATTGAAAAACTAGATGATGGTCTAAATAATTAAGGAAATGCACGATATAACGAAAGATGGATAAGAGTATACAACTGAAAAAATCTTTTTGACATCGTACGTAAATACGTAAGGTGCAGAAAACCACACATATTTGATTTTACCCACTGCCTTCTTTTGATGGGCCAACCAGTAGAGGTGCCTGTTCGTACCTGTCATTGCCTTGCTCCTATAAATAGGGTGGCAGTCATTTTCCTACCAGCCAACATATATATGTGGGTGTATACAATTTGTATAACATCTTGTCCTTCTTGCAGAGTTACCATAAGAATGAAAATGAAATAAGTGTCATCATAATTTATATGCAGCATACTTCATAAACTATACAGTCCAGTCTTGTATTGTTACTAGCAAAAAATATAAATTCCTGAGCAAAAATATCGCACGGCTCTGTTATTTTTATTTTGTTGAAAAGGTCTGAACAACTTTTTATTTCAATTTTTGCTTGACTTCTACATACTACATTAGTTTTTACAAAATTAATAACTTGTATTCAAATAGATTTGGAAGGGGGTAAAAAGCAGACTGAAAATACAAGAAAACTTCTATTATGGCAGGCACCCAAAGGGAACATAATAGTCTGTTGTGGGGAGATGTCTGTTAATTGTTATAAATAGAGCTGATGAATAATAAAAAAGTGTCTTCATTCATGCTGGATGTTTTTCAATTTCTTATTAAGGGGTTAAAATTTATCAAAGCTAATGGCTATGGCTAATCAGAGCACACATACTAACATCTATAAAAACTCAGCTTTTCTAAGAGTTTGACTACTATTTAATTTAGTGGTACACAATTTAACTACAAATCATCTGTTTCATTAAAGAACTGCATGAATAATAAAATACATGTTTTAACCATCTTGATCAATTTCTGACAATTGCATTAAGATTCAAATATTGGTTCAATCTGTCATTTGTAAAATATGTATTTCTTTTCAGTTCCAAGTGGCAGAAGTCTGTAGAATTGATTGGAAACAAATGTGAAGGCAGAATTCCTGATTTGATTGAGGGAATGAAGTATACCTTCCGTGTTACTGCTGTAAATAAAGGTGGCCAGAGTAAACCTAGTGAACCTAGTGATCCAGTTTTAATAAAAGATAGATACGGTAATTTTTTTAAAAATTTCGTAATAACTGCTTTGGATCAAACAATTTTATTTATTTTCTTTCTTCTGCTTGAGTTTTCTCTGTCTCCAATATTCCTTCATCTGTCCACTGTATGTTTCCTTTGATCTATATCCCACAACATTCTCTGGTCTTTATTCATCCTGCAGCCCGCCCAGATTTTTCACATTGGTCTTAAATTCAGTTCTTTCTAAAATGTTCAATTTTTCTAAAACCTTATTTCTGTAGTTCATGTTGTTCCTTTCTTCGTCTTCCAGAAATAGTCTAATAATTTTTATCTTTAATATAATTTGTTTATATTTATTTTGGTTTACGCCCAAATTGGAACACTCGAATCAATCCATGTACATTATAGCCTTTAAAATATTAGCTGTGATGCTATTGTGTCCTCCTTTTCTGTTCCCAAAACTTCCTTATTCTTTCAGACCTGGCTTTCCTTTCTTCATCCGTAACGTTGTACTGCTTCCTTGCGACTGTTTTTAATTTAAGTCTCGTATCCCCATTCTTCAGAATCCTCTTCTTTTTTCCATCTGCGATTTGTTGCATTGTTAAATTTAACTCTTTTAGATCATCCTGGACCTCTATGAACCAGTTGTTCTTGGTTTTATTATTCCAAAAGTAGTTGAATAATTAATTGCTTTACTAATCTGGTCTCTGATAATTTTAATATGTGACTGAAAAAGGCAATTAATATTTTGCACATTGTATCTACTATTGATTAATTTTTCCAATAGACCACTTCATTAGGCAGCAATTTCCATTGTCCGTTGACTGCGACCCCCGACCATTTCACAATTTTCTAAGATATAACCATTGAACCATTTCCACATCAATATGAATCAAAGTAAACTGGGCCAAAAACATCAACCCCATATCTTTACAGCACAGTACCAGTCCCAAAGTACGCTAACCCAACAATCACCTCTGCGCTATTGTATCAAGTATAATTCTCCATCTATACAACTTAGCAAATTTCAACTCCGTTCCTTGCAAGTTCTTAGCCACAATAACCCATATGGTATTTTAAATTCTTTTCACGTATGAGATCTACTATCACCTCTCACCATACCTGACCACTACATCCTCACCTCCTTTGAGGTAGAAAGTTTATACCATACCTTTAGATATAGCCCTCCTCATAGTGGACAAAACTGATCTATGGTAGAAACTTATACTCCTCTCAACCATTTCTCATACCTCAAGCCCTTAAAACTGTGTTGTGAATCTAGCTATCTCACCTTCCATGAACAATTCTTTATTCAAATTTCAGGACTTGCCATGGGAAATCCTCTTGCTTCAGACCTCTGTAACATTGTCCTCAATGGTCTACATAATTTCATTTTATCCCTTTTCCCTGATGATGTTATTTTTATTGAAAAATACATCGATGACCTCCTCCTTATCCTTAAAAATTCCCAAAATCTTATCTTCCTTCAACTCCTACCACCCCCTCCCCCCCACCTTCATTTCACTGTTGAATATGAATCTAGTGATATCCTATCTCTCCTTGACCTCATCATTAGAAACTCTAACCACACCTTATCCACAGATTGATACACAAAACCTACCTACTCTGGCAGACTTCTCAACTACTTCTCTCAAGATCCTCACCAACAAAAAATAAATTTGACTAAAAATACTATTCATTGTAGCCTATCCCTCTCTAACTCCTGCTTCCATGAAACCAACATAAATCACGTTAAACAAATCATTTTAAAAGATAACTTTCCTCTTCATACCATCAACAAATTCAACCATTCCATGAGCACAAAAACCCTTCAGCCCTCACCTCTGAACTCACCAATCGTCCAAAACCACCCTCCATTCCATTATATAGATCTCTTTCATATGTCCCATCCCTTTCTCATCCACCCTCCATTCCATTATATAGATCTCTTTCATATATCCTATCCCTTTCTCATAACATTCAAAAATCTTTACACCACTCAATACCAACCTACTAATTGTTTTTAAATCCCACAATAAACTTTCTCATATTCCTCCTAAACACTACTCCCACATTGTATACCGTATCCCCTACTCAGTTAGTAGTGACTAACTGTAACTCATCCTGCATTGACAAAACCAAAAACCTCCTTAAAGGTCACATCTCCCAACATAAATATTCTATTTCCATTCAGATCATTAGTGCTTCCACATATTCACTGTATTATTTGGCAATTGATGTCCAGTGTTTAATGGGATTTTCATTTTTTCCTGTAGCTTCATTCATAGTAATTTATTGCTGTATAGAATAAAATTTCTCTTCATAAACTATAGATATAGTTTTCTCAAGTAATCAGTAATTTTTGACGTTGCACTTGATTGTCCAATCTAAGCTCCTCATTGGCAGAATAAGTGCCCCTTGTAAGGTCATAAAACCTATAAACAAAATTCACTAATTTCTTAATATTAATTTCTTAAAATTTTTTTCACACTAATTCTAATTATGTTTTAATCACTAATTTCTTGTAAGTTTCACCATTTGGAGTGAGTTTTAACTATAGTTTTAATTAACATCAGAATTCATTTATATTTAATACATGTATTTAAAAGCTTAATTTGTTTATAAAAATCATTAAAAATATATGTTTACTTATAGTTCCACCAAGGATTGATAGGAGTACATTAAAAGATTTAACTGTGAAAGCAGGAAATAATGTTAAAATTGATGTAAAAGTCACAGGAGAACCTCCGCCAAAAAAATCTTGGTTCCAAAATAAAGCCCGTCTATTAACAGAGGGCAATGTTGCAATTGAGGATGATGATTATCGAACTAAAATATCTATATCCTCCATAACAAGAAAACAAACAGGAACATACACAATAAAGGCAGAAAATGACTCGGGAAAAGATGATGCATCAATTGAAATCACTGTCATAGGTATCTATTTAGTTTTTAATCCAATAAAGTCCTTAATTTTTTTAATTCTTTTACATAAAAATAAAAAACATAATTATGCGTACTTATTTATTACTTATGATTATTTTTCTATCAAATAAATCCACTTTTAGAAAGTTGATACATAAAAAAAGTAATATTATTGAGGCTTCTCTTAGAGATAATGCAAATTTTTATTGAAAAAAATAATTTGTAATATGAGGCGTGGAGATGCTAAAGGGGGTAAATCCAAATTTGAAAATTTTTCAGGAAACACAAAACATATGCATATTTCAGGTGATTATTTATTTGAGACAATTATTTTTAGAAAAATTAGATTGGATTCAACATATTTTGAATGGTGAACCATGTACCATCACATAGAGTACGCTAAATTTGTGAGAAAATATTAAACAAATTAAAAATGATAAAATATGGATTTATCCCTTTTTGCATTTCCACGCCTCACATGTCTTTCATGTAGGGAAATTTAATAATTTTAATAATTAAAATTTTTTTGAAGAGAGTTTTAATTTTTTTGAAGTGAGTATATATATATATATATATATATATATATATATAACTTTTGATAGAAAATTCTTTATATGATACTTTAATTATGATAAAAAATTATAATAATTAATTTATTATCATAGATTCTAGTTATTACATTTATAATAGTCTTTGTGCTACTTCAAAATATATGAACTTAAGAATAGCAACATTGTATTACAATAAATAGGCACACTATACAATTAAGATAAACATTAATATATAATTAATTAAATAAAAAATAATTAAAAAAAGGGATAATACTTAATTAAGGAATAATAATTCTTGTGAACCTTTAAAGTAGAGTTAATAATAAATAAAAACAAATTTAAAATAAAAATAATTTAAAAAAACCCTTGCACAAAACTTAGCCCTTAAAATATATACATCTCATTACATATACAAAGAAAAATAAAATAAGTATTTTATTTTAAAGTGGATGGAAAAAAATACATTAGTGTAGAAAGGAAAAGGTAAGGTAAACAGAAGTTACTTAAATTGACTTGTTATTCTTATAATAGAAGGTGCTGGGTACCACCTACCTAATATTTCTGTTACCATTTAATTAGATTTCCAGTAATTTATTTTCAGTGAAAGCCTTTATTTAATTTTTTCCTGTTGCCATTGGTAGTATACCTCAATTCTCAAATTGGAAAATGTTTGCAGACACATTTGTTCATTTATGATATTCATAATGAACCAATATGGCACAGACACCCCCCCATTTTCATTTATTTATTCACATTCATTAATTTTAAAGATCGTGTATTATTAATATGCAAAAATATAATTTATTCTGTTTCATATTTTTAATTTTATATATATATATTGTGTTTTAGTTCTTGAGTTCCAGTCTTTCTTGAACTTCTTAGGCGACGTTTCGAGACTAGGTCAGTCTCATAATCATACCCTGACAGTGAACAAATGAGCTTTTAGTAAAAACATTAAATAGCACACTAAAATAAATATAAAATGACCTTGAAGTTGTAAAAGATAGGGTGTACTTACAAGTTCCAAAGAATGGATCAGTTTTTCATTAATCAGTTATCTCGCAAAAGAGCATTAAATGTTTGTATTGCAATAGCTATGATCAATGAGTAAGTAATCCATTTTTAGGAACAGCAGTTTTATTTAATTGTTGAATCATATTAGATTATTATTATTTTTATATATTATGAATTTATTAAATTTGCATAACACAAGCTTAGACCTTGAACATCCGATTTTTTGTTTACAGCGTGATTTTTATACTTCTCTATAGTTATCATTTCTTTTATATTCCGTTTGAAATTAATTTTCTCTTGATGTATTATTTTAGGTTTATCAAATTTAAAGGTATGTTGTGTATTTCTAAAATGTGTAGTGAGAGCTGTTTGATTTGGTTTATTGGGGTTTTTTTATTATTGAATCACAACTATATATGTGTTGGTACACTCTACGTTTTAAGTATTGTTCCGATGTTCCGAAATAGGATTTACCATTTAGCATTTATCTTCACATTGTATTTCGTACACGACATTTGATTTTAACTCTAATTTATCCGAATCTTTGGTTTTTGTAAATAGTCTTGACACAGTGGCTGTGTTTTTGAAAGTAATTGCGGAGTCTTTGTTACTTTTATAACCGGTGAGTGTTTTTGCTAGTCTTTCTGAAAGTGTTGGTATATAAGGTATTGTATAGTATTTTTTAGGATTGGTTTCATTTGGGTTGTTTTGGTTATAAAGTTTTTTTGTTGTTTTTAATAAATTACGAAGGAGGCTGTGTGGATAACCATTCTTTAATAAGAGGTCCACTACGTTGTTTTCGGCTGTTTTTTGGTGTATGGGGGATGATAATTTTTTCGCGTGATTTATTAGGTTTTTAGCCGTATTTATTTTATATCTTTTGGGGCATTGGCTTGTGTAGTGTATGTATCGACCAGAGTGAATAGGTTTTTGCCACCATTTAGTTTCTATTTCTCCGTTTGATTTTTTGATTAAGAGAACGTCTAAAAATGGTATTTTATTATCTTTTTCAAATTCAATAGTAAAGTTTAATCGATTGGAATATTTATTAATTTCATTTAAAATTATTTCTTTTTCATTGTTTTCGGTTGGTATCGCTGTTATTATATCATCCATAAATTTGAATAGAAATGGGATATTAAATGGTATTTTTGGTATGACTGTATTTAACAGTTCTTCTAAATAAATATCAGCCAAGATAGGTGAAATAGGAGATCCCATAGGGCAGCCGAATTTTTGGATATAAAATTTTTCATTGAATTGAAAATTTCCTCTATCTGTACATAGAGCCAGTAATTGTAAAAATAGTTTTTTTGGGATTTTCGTATGCGTTTTTAATTTATTTTTTCTATTATTTTTTTTATTTTGGAAATGCATATGTTAGTAAATAAACACGAGGCATCTAATGAAATCAATTTATAACCTTTAGGAATTTTAATATTTGTGATTTTTCGATGAAATTCAAATGAATCTTTAAGATTATATTTATTTGTAGATAAGTGATTTAACAATTTGGCTAAGTATTTTGAAAGTTCATACGTCGGTGAATTTATGAATGATACTATAGGTCTGACTGGGTTTCCGTGTTTATGATTTTTTATAACTGTATATAATTTAGGGGAAGTCGGGGAATTAGTAATGATTTTTGTTTTTTTTTATGCTGTTTTGCGAGATAACTGATTAATGAAAAACTGATCCATTCTTTGGAACTTGTAAGTACACCCTATCTTTTACAACTTACACAGGTCATTTCATATTTATTTTAGTGTGCTATTTAATGTTTTTACTAAAAGATTATTTGTTCACTGTCAGGGCATGATTATGAGACTGACCTAGCCTCGAAACGTCGCCTAAGAAGTTCAAGAAAGACTGGAACTCAAGAACTAAAACACAATATAATTTCCATAACAGTCATGATAAGTAGAAACCAATATATATATATATATATATATATAAATATATATATATATATATATATATATATATATATATATATAAATATATATATTTAATATATTATTTTTTTAAATATTTTATTTGTAAAGAAAAGATATGGCCAGGACCGGGACTCGAACCCGGGTCTTTCACCTCTCCGTGGCCATATCTTTTCTTTTCAAAAAAAATATTATAAAAATTATATCATATAACAATTAAATAAATTATAATAATATTAATGACTTAAAGTCAACAAGATCCAAAAATAAAGTAATGGTCAATTAACATTCTCCCCGTGTATACATCGCAAATTGCGACAACAGGGAGATATAGGATCAGTGAAAAGAATTGATAAGGCTGGCCGAGAAACGTGCCAGGGTGGCCGAGATGATTGAGGCGTCACCACGGAGAGTTGCAAGACCCGGGTTCGAGTCCCGGTCCTGGCCATATATTTTCTTTTCAAATAATATATTTAAAAAAATTATATCATATAACAATTAAATAAATTATAATATTATTTTGTTAGTATCTGTAGTTAAGTACACTTGATAATTAATATTAAATTAATTTATAAATATATATGTAAAAAGAGACTTAGTAGGCTAAATGCTAAGTATTAAAAAAATAGTTAATACAAATATATAAGAAATTGTCATTTTGTGTAAGATGTTCCAAGTGCTCCAGAAGGTCCTCTGAAAATATCTGATATTCATAAAGAAGGTTGTACATTAAAATGGAAACAACCAGAAGATGATGGAGGATCTCCCATTGAATATTTCCAAGTTGAAAAGCTTGATACTGAAACAGGTACATTATTTTATTGCACTTTTCTATCTCATTTTTAGTAAAATTTACTAAATTGTTTTTTATAAAAATAATTCATGATACTGAAAAAATCAACAGTTCTGTATCAATTTTTTTTAAAATATAACTTGGGTGAAGGATAAACTGATCTCATTTGTAACAAACCAATTAAACAAGTTTTAACTATTTCTTGATAGTAAATAAATAAATACTAGTAGGGCATAATAACCTAGTTGTTGATTGCCCAAAGAAAAAAAACAAACAAAATAAATACTAAGACACCGTATGATAGAAATTGTATTGCCTACCTTTCTTAAAAATAAATAGAATATATTGTGGTGGGCATTAAAGCCAAAATCGTAAAAAAAAACAAAATTACATTACTAATTAACATGTCCATTTTTCCTCACAGTGAACCATTATATATATATATATATATATATATATATATATATATATATATATATATATATATATATACATACAGGGTGTCCCGAATTTAAATGGCAAAACTTCAGGAACTTATAGGGGACCGAAAAACTAAGACAAAAAGTCCTTTAGAGATTTGCTCGTTTTTTCTTAGTTTTAGAGAAAATCGCAAAAAAAGAAACAAAACAAGTTTTTATTTTTATACTTATTTATTTACATTTATATTTATGTTATGTTCTTTTTAATGTAAATATTGCTCAAAATGTTATCCTCTTGCACCAATGCAAGCATTGATAAATTACAGTTAATCATTGTTCTGATGATATTTGGTGCACTGCATCTATGATTCGGTCTCTTAATTGCTCTCTTGAGTTGATTGACACCGAATAAACTTTCTGCTTCAAGGTTCCCATACGAAGAAATCCATGGTCCATGGGTGTCATGTCAGGTGATCTGGGTGGCCAAGGTACTACTCCTCCACGTCCAATCCATCGTTGTGGATAATTTATATCCAGACAAGCTCGAGCAACTCTGCTATAATGAGCTGGACATCCATCGAGTTGGAACCACATTTCAATCCGCTATTGTAAGGGAATGTCATCTAAATAATTAGAAAAGTCGTTCTCCAAAAAATGTGTAAATGTAATACCATTCAATCTTCCAGGTAAAAAATATGGTCCCACCAGTAATCCGTTCCAAATTCCAAGCCAAACGTTAATAGCAAATTCATGCTGAAACCTATTCTCTCTAATAGCTCTGGGATTTTCAAGAGCCCATACATGATAATTTCTTTGATTAACAATTCCTCCTCTTGTAAAGGTAGGTTCATCGGTCCATATAATTTTTAATGGAAATAAATTATCATCGCAAATTTTTTCAAGAAACCAGTTACTAAAATTCTACCAAATACTAAAAATGTTCTCTTGAGGAATATGGAATGGATGAGGTAGCATTGGAGGAAATTAGATGGAAGAAGGATTCTTCTATGGTCAATCTAAACAAATATATTCTTATTAATAGTGGGTATCATAGGAAGAATGTCGGTTCTGGTTTCATGGTGAAAAAGCATTTGAAACTAACTATATTAAATTACAAGGCAATAAATAAAAGAATATGCTATATAAGGCTTAAAAGTAATTTCTTTTTAAAAAATGTGAAAAGCACCCATAAGTTTAATATAAAAGCTATAGAAATGCCAGAGATTCATAAAGAATGCAGAAGGAAAGTAGAGGAGTATTTAAAAAATAGGGAACTAAAAGATACAGAAGACATTAAGAATAAATGGGGGGAAAAAAAGAGGGCTGTTTTAATGCTCCTGAGGAGACAGTATCAGGTGGGAGAATGGGAAAAAACTACCACTGGTTTGATCAGGAATGTCAGGCTTCAGTTGATGAAAAAAAGAAGGCTTACATGAGGATTATACAGAAAAGAATTAGGCTAACTGTTGAAAACTAGACAAAAAAGAGAGAAGCCACCAAAAAACTATTCAGAGGCAAGAAGAGGAAGAAAGAAGATCTAAAATCAACGAAAGATGATTTTGAGGGTAAAAACAGTATAAGATTCTACCAAAGGTTGAAAGTAATAAGAAAAGGATTTCAATTCCTAATAGATTTCTACAAAGATAGGGATGGTACACTACTGGGAAACAGAGTTGATATAGCTGAAAGATGATGAGACTATTTCAGTGATTTGCTTGACCCCAACACAGAAAATTCTCTAGAAACTAAATCCTATGATGAACCTATCAGAGTTATTAGAAGATGACATGTCTCAAGAACCACCAGACCCAGAAGAAGCGGAAGTTCTTGGAAAATTAAAAAATAACAAGGCACCAGGATTTAATGAAATTCCTGCTGAGATGCTTAAATATGGTGAAGACCTGTTGCATCTTGAAATATATTAACTCATACTGGAAATGTGGAATAAGGAAGAAATGCCTAAGGAATGCTACAAGGCCATTATTGTGCCAAGTCATTAGAAGGGCGATGAATTAGAGTGCCAAAATTATAGAGGGATACACCGTTATATTCAATCTACAAAGTATTATCAATTCTATTAGTCCAGGATCCATGGTCCTTTTTTGCACTTGATTACTATCAAGCTGAATCTTTGTGAATAGCTTTGTTTTTATGAGACGCCCAACAATTTCCTTTGCGAAAATTCTTGATTGTGGTAGCTAACAGAGGTAGCAAGGATAACATATGTCGATTTGATGATTCTCAAAATCATCGCAATTTGTAGGTCAATATGACTGTTAAATTATATAAACATTACTAAGTAAAAACAATAATCAGCTGGTTAGTAATCATTTTTGATGACCTCATTATTGATACTTGGTGGAAGGAGGGGACTCTTTGAACAAACCATACATTCTGTAGGACAAATAGTTTTTCAAATAATTTAGATAATTTTCTTGAGATTTAACAAAAAAAAACATGTGTTTAGGCCGGATAGTTCATTAGAATTATAAAGAGTATTTATTTATTAATCGTAAACAAATCAAGTAATTTGTAAAAGACAAGAACATTTTTCTATTATTTTAATTTTCACTTTTTGTAAATATATGTAATATAAATATTTATTTTTAATATTATTATTATTTTACTGTTGTTATTTTGTTCATAATTGTTTAAAATAATTTATTGTAGTAGTCAATAGAAAATAGTTTATTTTATTTATAAGTTAACGAGAAAAAAATAAAGACACATGCCGATGGTAGATTCGATCGGCTATTGTTTATTTCGTCTTTATCAAGCCAGAAAGTGTTGGCCAGTGCATGTTATAAACAACAATACAACTGCTATTGTGGACTTGAACTAGACTAATTTGCTGCCCTGCTACAGTTGGGAATTAGTTCAGTATAGTATTGGACTCGCCGTCGATTTCTGAGCGTAGGACCGGGATAACGTACCACGCAATTTGTGGGACAATATAACTGTTAAATTATATAAATATTAACTAAGTAAAAAAAAAAAATCAGCTGGTTAGTAATCTTTTTTGGTGACCTCATTATCGATACATGTTGGAAGGAGGGGACCATACATTTTGTAGGACAAATATTTTTTCATATAATTTAGATAATTATCTTGAGACTTAACCAAAAAAAATCCAGTTAGTAATAAATTTTTGAGAATCATCAAATCGACATATTTTATCCTTGCTACCTCTGTTAGCTACCAAAATCGAGAATTTTTGCACAGGAAATTGTTGGGTGTCTCATCGAAACGAAGCTATTCACGAAGATTCAGCTCGATAGTAATTATTTTTACATCAAGGATCTGTACTACTACTTTTGAGCGTAGGACTGGGATAACGTACCACAAAATTTATAGGACAATATGACTGTTAAATTATATAAATATTAACAAAGTAAAAAAAATCGAGAATTTTCGCAAAGGAAATTGTTGGGCATCTCATCAAAACGAAGCTATTCACGAAGATTCAGCTTGATAGTGCAAAGTGCAAAAATGGACCGTGGATCCTGGACTATATTATTGGAAAGATTAATTTATTATAACAGCACAAGCAGTTTTCAATGTGGGTTCTGCTCTGGAAGATCTACGAGTGACCATAGAGTCACAATCTGGACATGCTAGAGAAATGTAACGAATGCAATGTAGATCTGCACCAACTCTTCATGGACTACAAGCAGGCATATAGTTCTATAAAGTATAGTTGACTTTAGAAATATATATATATATATATCAGTGCGTATGTGTGAATTCTTCTGTAGCATAGAGTTTAAATACTCAGGAGTATGAATCAATGAGAAAGGAATCCTAGATAAAGGTATTTCAATGGAAAGAAGAAAGATTGTTGGGAATTTATCACGGTTCTATGAAATAAGTATATTTCATTAAAAAAGAAAAAAAAAAAAGGAATCAGTCAATTCCATTCTACTAGGAAAAGTCCTTTGTTATGATAAAAATAAAAAGTTAATGCCTAAAAATTATTGTTTCTTCAAATGGATATCCTCTGAAGAAACTATGGATCTCAATAATCCAGAATGTATCTAATAGCGCTTTCAAACAAGATAGGGTAGGAACATGATATTATAGCTTTTTTCAGTGAATTTCATAATTTTTTCAACCAATTTCATAGTTTTTTCAGCCAATTTCATAATTTTCCCAATCAAATTCATAATTTTTCAACCAATTTCATAATTTTCCCAATCAAATTCATAATTTTTTCAACCGATTTCATAATTTGTAAGATGTCGCGGTGTGGTTGTCAGGAAATCATTTAACACATATTTGGATACAACCCATATATTTGGAAACAGATTTGGATGTACTTATAAGGACTGGATGTACTTATAAGGAGGATGTACTTATAAGTACTATGGATATACTTATAAGGAGGTAAATATATATATATATATATATGCAGGAGATTACCTCTTCCAAGTTCTGTATTCCTCTGCCAGAAGACAGCATCGTTCATGCTTTTGATTTTACTTTTGAGGAAGCATATTCTGCCGGAATCAGCATTGGGAATATGGTGGCAGATATTTTATTGTATGCGAAGATCACGCAATAACTTCTCTAATCTGCTCAGTTTTGTGGATAGCTGCATGGTCCATCACTAAAATATTATTGATGAGGGAAAGCTGATCAAGTTTTTCTAGCAATTCAATCAAAAACTGGCATCATAAATCACTATTACAAGTTCCAGAAGCTATAACAAAAGAAACAGTTTCTCTTTTATTTCTTGTAAGGTGAAGGCTGCGTTTTCTTCAATTACTTCCTCAATCGCACCAAGAGTTTCGGGTGTCGAACTTATACGATGGGTACCACCTCTTTTTTTGATGTGATTTGATTTCCTGACAACCACACAGCCACATCTTACAAATAATGAAATCGGTTGAAAAAATTATGAATTTGATTGGTAAAATTATGAATTTGATTGGTAAAGTTATGAAATTGGTTGAAAAAATTATGAAATTCACTGAAGAAGGCTATACTATTGAAACAAGAAGTCTGCATTTGGTTGGTTATTTAATAAGGATGGGAGATGATAGATGGCTAACAAATATTTTCTTAGATATCTCAAATTGTAGGAAGAAGAGAGGATGGCCTTGGAGTAAGGGATTGAAAATGTGAAGGAATAAGCAGCTGCAAGAGAAGGAGTGGTTTGATAGGAAAAAAAATTGGAATAACCAGTGTAGTGACTGTAATAAGTCAAAATATTCATAATAAATAGGTTTATTTTCTCATTAAAAAAAAACATTTATCTAATGTTTTAAAATATTATAAAATTACTAGTTATAGTCTGTATAATATATTTACACACTAGTGCTATCCAATAAAATGAAATGGTTACATTTCTTGCACATCACTTATGCTCTTCATAGTAAAATAGAGGTATTAGTTTAGATATAAAAATCCTTTCCTAGACCTTTAAGTACATTGCTTCATCATTCTGTAAAGCTGAATGAATTTATGTTCATAGAAAAGTTAGATAATATACTCAGATACATCAAGGAGGGAATTAGATTCTGATGTAGGAGAAACTAAATATTTATATTATAATTATTGTAAATTTAAAGAAATCAATGTTCTAAATCAATTCAATTTGATTTGTTTGGTTCACCAATTGTAAGTTTTAAATTTTGGGTCACAAAACTATTTATTAAAAATTCATAATCTGACTCCAATGTTAACACACTAATTATTGATTAATGGACAGCTATTTCTTTCATTAATTTATATCAATTAGTCAATTGTAATCGATATAACGAATCGATTTAGAACATTGAATTTATTTTAATTTAAAAACATTATAATATAAATGTTCAGTGTCTTCTACACTGTCAAAATATACCACTCAGTATAACAAAAAGATCTAAATTGAAATTCCCTGGAGTTTGTTTTTTAAAATAATATATTAATAAAAAAGTATTTTATTTATAAAAGGTCGTTGGATGCCAGCTGGTAAAACAAAGGATAGTAAACTGGATTTGGAAAATCTTGTGCCTGGTCATGAGTATAAGTTCCGAGTATTGGCAGTTAATGGAGAAGGAGAATCATTACCTCTGGAGGCTGCTGAATCTATTATTGCTAAAAATCCATTTGGTATGATTTTGTTTACAGTTTCAGCAGATATGTTGTAGTATATAAAATAAGGTTTATGTATTAATAATTGATTTAAACTCAATTCAGGAGCAGTTTGCTGCTATAAAAAAAAATATTTCAGAATAAAAATCATGTAAAATTTAAGTATTTTATTTTTGAAATAATGATAGTAATTAATAATCTGTATGAACTTTCATACAAAATTGATGTGGATTATGGGCTTCATATAGAGGAGGATGAGTGTTGGTTTGGCAGGTATTTTAAGATTAATTTTATTGCAAGATATGTTCTCAAAACAGACTTATTCTGGATATTGTAAGACAAGATAGATCATCTATTTCAACAGAAGGTACAGAGGAAATAACAAAAGTACAAGTTTTAAGCTCAGATTTATTGGATATAACTAATACACAAGTGGTCCAGACACACAGACTAACAGATGCTAACTAAGCAAACAAAGGGCACATGTCAACTTGATCTTAACGGTTATTTTACAGTGTTGACTTACTATAATACAACAATTAATATACAAATTATACAATACTTATTAAATACATAAAAGGAATTACTTCAATACAACCTCCTATTTCTGTATTACACAATACAAATAAAATACATAAAAGCAATTACATCATAATATATACAAGCATTACAAATAACCGCGAACATATTTATTACATCTTAATATAATAATAATAATGTCTTTATTTATTCTGGGACAAGTCCCTGTAGAATAACAATACAGGCATTGTAAGCTATTATGTCTTAGAGTGTAAAATAATTACATTTAATTAATTATTACAATTAATTTAATAAGTGAGAAAGAATAAAAAAATGAACAAATAAAAAATGTGAATTACCTACAATAACAGTATTTTAAGAACAGATTAGAAGAAAAGAAAGAAAACAAAATTAAAATAAGTTAACAATAATTATATAAGAGAAACAAATTTATGGTCACATTTATATCAAATTTATGCCAAGAAAAAAACAAATAAAAAAAATGAAGAAAAATTAAATAATATTATCCGAGATTTACATTTCATCCATTTTTTAATATCTATCTATATGACATTAATAATACATATGTACGTGGTTTAAATTCCACACACTTATATATATGAATGCATAATAACACACACAAATGTACATAAAAAAAAATCATTCATTCATCGAATAAAGAGAACATTAAGTCAAAACTGATCCCCTACTATTTTTGATTTTTTGGGAATTGTAGAGATAATAGGTGCTGGAATATTCGGGATTTGAAGGTTGGAAGATTATTGGAACGACAAATTGAAGAAGGTATAGAGTTCCAAAGGGAGGAGGAACGGATAAGGAAAGCTCTGTCAAAAGCTGCTGTTCGGTGGGATGCTGTATATAGATCTGAGAGCCGAGAACGGGTGTTGTGGGAAAGGACTGTGGTTTTGAATTGAAGAAGATCGAAAATGTGTGATGGCCGGCGGGATTGGATAACTTGATAAAGGAAAGATGCTAGGATGTACTTACGGCGGTAGGAAGGGTAGAGCCATTTCAATGCTTCGTAATATCGGGTCACCGAAGCATCTCTCGGGATCACAAAGATGAATCGAATGAAGCAATTAAGCAACCGTTTTAATTTTGCTTTGAGATCCCCAGAGATACCCCCAGGGTTTGGTCAAAAGTAATTCCAAGGTTTTTGACAGTTGGGTAGAATTTGATAGGATTATTGTTTAGAAAGAGGATTGGATTATGGGGAATAGTTTTAAGGGAGTAGTTTGATCCTACTACTATTGCCTTGGTTTTGTCCACGTTCAACTTTAGCTTGTTATCCATTGCCCATCGATTTATTTGATTCAGGTCATCTTGGAGTTTTTCCGTGGCTAATAATAGATCAGAAGTGGAAAAGGATAGGTACACTTGAAAGTCATCGACATACATGATACTGGGAATGTTGGATAAGAAGTGGAAGGTCGTTTATGTAAATGACAAATAGGGTGGGGGATAGTGATGAACCCTGTGGGACACCACAGAATAGCGGAAGGGTTGAAGGGTTATGGAAGGAGGTTGACCGGGGACCAGAACATATTGGGAGCGATCTGAGAGGAAAGACTTGAATCATCCTAGAGCACTGTTGGATAGAGGTAAGTTTCGTAGCTTGGCGAGGAGGAAATTGTGGTCTACTGTGTCAAAGGCTTTGGAAAAATCTAAAAGGATCAGAATTGTAATTTTTGCTGTTCAATTGCAGTATGGTGATCATGGGTGATTTTGAGGAGAGCGGATTGAGTTGAATAGCCTGGGCGAAAGCCAGATTGGAGAAGGTTAATGAGGGAACATTCTTCTAGAAAATTTGAAATTTGGTTTTGAGCTATGCGTTCTAATGGTTTTGAGAAGTTAGAGAGAAGGGAGATAGGGCGGAAGTCATTTGGAGAGGAGGGATTCAACTTTATTTAGCAGGCGCACTAACGCGGTTTTCCAAGGTGTGAGAAATACAGAGTTTTGTTACGAGAAATTATAAATATGATGTAATACGGGCATTATGACAGAAAGGCAGGATTTTAGTAGCTTTAAAGGAATATTGTCGGGACCATAGTCACTAGTGCGTGATTTCAGAATGGCGTATAATAGTTCGTCATATGATACATGGGAGAAAAAGAAGTTATCAGGGTAAAAGTTTATATGATCAATGTCAGTAGTGGATGAGGATTTGGGAGATGTGTTGGGTACGAAGTGGTAATTGAGATTGTCTGGCGCGATTGAAGAGGAACAGAGTTTACCGGATACTGTTGGCGGTAATTGTCGGAGTATTTTCCATTTGGATTTGGGATCAGTTGCATTGGAGAGGATGAATTGGATGTGGTTTGATTTTTCACGATGTATTGCAGATTGTGTTTCATTGCGAAGTAGTTTGAAACCTGCATAGTCTACTGATAGACGTGTGCGACGAAATTTTCTCCTTGCTGCTTCTCTTTTCTTCATCATTTCTTTTATTTCGGGGGTTAGCCAAGGTGCAGTTGGATGGCGTAAGGTTAGGGTTTTTAAAGGAGCATGGATGTCTAATATGGATAGCAGATTGGAATCCAAGGTGGAAACCATCTGATCGATGGAACTATAGGAGTAAATGACCTCCCAGTTGATGGAACTTAAATCGGATTGAAGTGATTCGAAGGAAAGGAGGAAAAAATATATGTATATAAGCATTACAAACAACTCTTAAAATATTTACTACTTCTTAATATATATAAACATTACAAACAACTGTTAACATATTTACTTCTTCTTGATATATATAAACATTACAAACAACTGTTAACATATTTACTACTTCTTGATATATATAAGCATTACAAACAGCTGTTAACATATTTACTACTTCTTGATATATACATAAGCAACAAACAAATAAACATATCCCTTACTTCTTAATTCATACAAGTTCAATTTCACCAAATCCAAAGTCCAATTTTGTCCTTTATTTAAATAATATAATCCAACTGGCAGTGAGACCTCAACATTTTTTCTCTCCTTTTCAACGGAGATAAATTCGGACATCTGCTGGCCTTTTCCAAAATAAAACACGAACATCATCATCTTCATTACTAGAACCTATAATTATTTCACAATCACTATTACTAATTATTTTCTTAGCACTTTTCAAACTCTGACAATTGGCCTTTCCTTTATTCTTATAAATGATGCTAAGTATACTTGTCTATAAAAACTGTTTCTGCTGATGTCCAAAACACAAAGGGGAGATTAGCTGACACACCTCTTCCAATTTTACCTTCCTTTGATCCATCCCTGGAGTCATAATTAGTGATAGCGACTCAAACTTCAGAGCATCCAAATTCAAAGTTCCCTTGTCATTACAAACCTTCAGTGTCAGAAACCCATTCTGCTCTACTTTGCTTCTTGCTTCATGTAGAGACAAAACTCCCTTAAAGAACTGTTTACGTTTTATATTATCATTATCATCATTAGAAGCCATATCCAATACTACTTCAGAATCACTTCTAGAATTAGGACCACCTTCCTTGGAATTTTCTTCAACTTCACTCAGTCCACTCACAGGAAGTTCTTTGCAATGGAGGTATGGAAGACTTCCTTTCTTCCAAAGATATTATGATATGATTCGGTTCCTCCTCCTCCATGATCTCAGATTTCCTTTGCTCATTAAATACAGTATTTCTTCCATATTCTATCATTTTTCTAAGTTTTATTTCTTCTGGCTTATTTTCTTCTACGCTTCACAATCTCTTCTTCACAACTAACTTCTTCCAAATTTATATCTTCACTATAGTTTATTTCTTCTTTATAACTAATTTCTTCCAGATCTACATCTTCACTATAGTTTATTTCTTCTTTACAACTAATTTCTTCCGGATCTACATCTTCTCTATAGTTTATTTCTTCTTTATTATCTATTTCTTCTTTAAAGCTAGCTTCTTCCAGATAATTCTTTTCACTATTATTTATTGCTTCTATATTGCTAACTTCTTCCAGATTAATCTTCTCACTTTGGATTATTGCCTCTTCCCTGTTCACAATTTTTTCTTTTTCTAACTTGCCATCAGCCACTCTTACTTTAGAAGTCAAGTGCTGCAAAAATTCTTGAGTCTGGCATTTTCTTGTATTCACCTTTCTCCAAGATGTTTGCACCATGACAAGAGACTTCCTTACACGTTTCGCATAAATTAATTTCAAGGTTACCATATATTCCTTTGCCATATTCTCATCCATTAGCAGTGGCAAAACATCGTCTGTAAGTTTGTGAACAAATCTGGCCCTAACATCGTGTTCCTTAAAAATTTCAAGTTTGGCTTTAGTTGTTGGGGGTTCTTCATCCAAAATTCTTAGAAAGCTATTGAGCTCAAGTATTTTCTTATTCCCGTACTCCCAATGCTCAAAATTAGATCCATCAAAAGGCGGGACATCGATCCGGTAATCATTAATAAAACTCTCTATTGTTACACTTACTGCAAATGTGTTTTTGTTTTTTTCAAACTAACACAAAATCTAATGGCAAATACCGAATTGAACTTACATTAAACATAAAATCACCATTGTTCCACAAAACTGACTGACAGCAAACGTGTATCCAAAAAGTTATTTACAAACTAATAACTAACCACTAGCGTGTGCCCAAAAAATTATAACCAATCCTAAACAAAAATAACTAGCCCAGACCTGCACTGGGCCCATAACCTTTTAACAGAGAGAGTAAAAAGGTGACTGTACAGGGAATAACAAAAGTACAAGTTATTATGATACAGGCACAGATTTATTGGATATACAAACTATATGTACATATATAGACAGACAGACACAGATGCTTCACACACACCAATAATCCAGTCACATAAGACCAACATAAACTCCACGATCCAAACATAAAGAGAGTCCCAAGCCTACTCTGGCATCCTTCAAGCATTCTTGACCATAATGACTGAACACAATGACAAAAACATTACAAAGAGTACATGCCAACATAATCTCAATGGTTACTTCACACTGTTGTCGATCTGTTATACAATACTTAATATAAAAATTATACAATATATATTAAATACATAAAATAAATTACTTCAATAGTTTCTGAACTTGCCTTTATTTTATGTCTTTATGTATCATATAGTTGTAAATTTCAATCATTTTTTAAAAATAATGATAAAAATATCTTTTCTTACCATTATTTTAAAGAGAAAAGATATGCCCTGGCCGGGATTCGAACCCCGATCCTCTGTCTCTCCGTGACAGTGCTCTAACCAATTGAGCCAACGGAGTTGCTTGCCGGCAGGGGACATATCTTTGGCAGGCGACTCCGGTGGCTCAATTGGTTAGAGCGCTGTCACGGAGAGACAGAGGATCCGGATTCAAATCCTGGCCGGAAGCATATCTTTTCTCTTTAAAATAATATAGTAAAAGTACTACCCACAGTTTTTTCAGTTAGCCCATGAGACTATCGTGAAAAATTATTTCAAAGAGTCGAAATAGCATTTGTTACATCGATTAGTGCCCATCTCTACAACTTTTATAATTTTTGAAATTTTTTGGTTAATCTTATATTTTATTATCCTGATGATGTTTGAATTGACAAAACATTTATTGATTAATAATTTACTGTTTTTGATAGATTGAGGCTTGGCATCAGGAATATAAAATTATTTCCTAACAATCTTTTTCCTTTTTTTTATTAATATTAGCCAGTTTTTATTAATATACAATTACTTAAACCTTATTGTCATATTTCATATATAAAAGTAATATATTACACATTATTATATGTATTAACTTCATGATAACACTTTAGATGAACCTGGTGCTCCATCACCTCCAGAAGTTGTTGACTGGGACAAAGATTTTGTAGATTTAAAATGGTCTCCACCATTGAAAGATGGTGGAGCTCCTGTTACTGGTTATATTATTGAAAAAAGAGAAAAGGGAAGTCCACGTTGGAGTAAATGTACTGAAGTTAAAGGACCAGATTGCAAAGCTAGAGCAGAAGATTTAGATGAAGGAACTGAATATGAGTTTAGAGTAATTGCTGTTAATAATGCAGGACCTGGGGAACCTAGTTTACCAAGCAGACCAGTGATACCTAAGCCAAGGAAATGTATGTAAAATTTATTTTACCATTCAAATAATAATCACTATTATCATTGCAGATTTATAAATTATTGCATTATTAGTGTTGTTATTGATTTTTCCCTTTTTCTTGGTATTTGCTGAAAGGTGAAACTAAAAATTAATTTGTCTATGTATCTGTTCACTGAAGGCCTGTTATTTTTAAAAAATACTACAAAAATCATTTTCATCCCACTTTTCCATGTAAAAAGAGCCAAAAACTATGGTTTTGCTAATCTAGATCATAACTTCCTCCTGATGAACTCAATAAAATTGGTTAAAGTGTTGACTGGCAAAGAAGACTTGGAAAATTAACTTGGAAGATTATTATTACTACTAATATTATGTTAGTGGGTGGCCAAATCTTCCTTTTCATGATCTATTTGGATCTAGAGACTTCATAAGACATATAATTCTTATGAAGCTCATTAAATCCTAGGTAGTAGATATTTAAATACTTTCAGGTTTAATCATAGCATGCTTGAAGTTCTGCATGTATAAAAGGCAAGGTATTCACATTCACATGGACTGTCAGTTCAGACCTTTTTTGTAACCTCTAGATAAAGATGGTAGTTAGCGTCTTCCACATCTTGTCATATTTTTGAGATGAGACTTTTTATTTTTGCTGGGCCCTATTATTTTTCTCAACACATTCTTTGCCAGAGTAAGTTTTCCCCGGCCTTAGTTTTTTTAACTGAACCATCTGTGTACTTTACCATAGCTTTGAGTTCACTTAAACCTCAGTTGTTTGGATCTTTACTGTGTTTTTTGCCTCTAGGTGACTGATGAATAGTTTCTCAAATGACCTTATTACATAACTTTTTCATCATTTTAGATAAAACTCCACACTAGCAAGAGGTCACTTTTTGCCATGAGAAAGCTAGATAAATCTGGATATTTCCTAAAATCTAGTCTGCGTAGTTGCCTGGTCAAATACAGTCATTATCCAGCATAGAATCCATGCTGTTTCTCCTTGGATTAAGGGTTGTTTATCAACTTATCAGTCTATATTAACATCTATATTAGTGTTAAGCTGTAGTAGAATGGTCCTGGTTATGGCATTCTCAAGACCTATGTCAAAGCTTCATAAGTATCACAAAGCTACTTCTCTGAGGCTAAGTGAGGAATATCCAGTCTCCGAATCATTGCATAACATTAGCATTTTTATTTTAAGGATTAATCTACTTACAATTATATTATGTAACTAAATGATTAGTTATATATGTTATGCTATATTATATACATTTTAAGAACCCTGCTTTAATTAAAAAAATCTCAGATTTTCGTTTGTTTAATTAAAAAATGAAATAAAATAAAAGCACATGTGAAATCATATCATTATTGATCTTGTTAATCATTATGCCTCTAGCTCCTTTCTCTCCCAAGATCGTTTCTTTCTTTTATGAAGCCTCTTCTCCGTTCTTCTTTTTTCTCTGTATTCCTCAACAGTGCGCCTAGTGCGTCTTGCTATTAGGGCTCTGTATGCTGTATTTTTGGCCTCTGTTGCAAGCGAGCAGTCTTCGTCAAACCATGGGGATTTGGTTTTTCTTTCTTCTTCTCCCAATATCCTCTCCGCCACCCCAGTCACTATTGAGTGGATCTTCCTTCATTGGTCATTAACTTCCTCTTCCTCATAGTCGGATGCTGAGAGTGTTTGGTCCAGTGCGTTTATAAATCTCATCCTTTCCACTGGGTCAAACAGCTTTTCCCGATTGAATCTTTTTATTCTTTGTATTCTGGGTTTTGAGGTATTGATTCGCCCAATGATATGAGCAATGCTTAAGTAATGGTTGGAATCCAAATTTGCACCATGATATACATGGACATCTGTGAGTGAGTTGACATATGTCTTACCAATCACAATGTGGTTGATTTGGTTCATGGTTATTCCGTCAGGAGAGGTCCAAGTTCCTTTATGAATGCATTTGTGAGGAAAGATCGTGGTTCCGATAAGATCTTTGGAGGCAGCAAAGTTGATGAACCTCGACCCATTATCATTACAGTTTTCATGGAGGCTGTATCTACATTTACATTTCTTCTCGTCCTACCTTGGCATTCAGATTGCCTACAATGATTTTCATATCATAAGTGGCATGAATCGAAAGCCCTCTCCAATGGCTCGTAGAATTCATCCTTCTCATCTTCCTCTGATGTATCTGTCGGCACATGAACGCTTAAAATACTAAAGTTATAAAGTTTCCCTTTAACACGCAAGACACAGATTCACGGATTGATAGGTTCGAAACCTAGGACCAGATGATGAAAAGAGCTTCTTACAACAAATCCCACTCCAAACGCACCTTCTCGCTACAGCTATAGTAAATCGTGTGTTGTTTCTTTTTGAGGATCCCTTTTCCATTCCATCTTATCTCCTGGATGGCAATAATGTCTAGTTTGTACCTATCAATCTGTTCCAGGAGCGCATTAAGTGCTCCTGGTCTGTAGGTTGAAAGAACATTCCAAAAACCCAAGTTAAACCGTAAACAATAGCCGTGTTGTTTCCCATTCAGACCAGTTACATCCGAGGCTGATTTATGAGGTTTCTTAGTGATTTAATTTCGGATAGTGGGGCCACTAACCCTCTCTATGTATCCTAGTATGCTGGTGGGGCTGCCACCTTTGTGCTTGCATACCTGCACCCCTTCCGGGAAGGCTTCCTAGCCAGGTAATCCTAGGGTGTATACGGTTTGTGACCTTGTGTGAAGTGTGGTGTATTTGTGTACTGAATGTGTGCTAGTGTACTGTTTCCCCAACCTGGAGGGCCAGTGGCTGACTGCAGCCTTATGGATGGGATCGCCACTTCCCCACGCCATGAATTTATTAATAGTATCAGTTATTTAAAAAAAATGATTAGCTGAATAACAAATCATAGTTGCTGTTTAATTAAAAACATTTATATTGGTAATATTTGGTTTTTAGTACCTCCAAAAATTGATCGTAAGAGCTTGAAGAATATCACAGTTCATGAAGGAGAACCTATTATGCTGTTGGTTAAAGTTTTTGGGGAACCTCCTCCGGATATTATTTGGTACTGTGGAAATAAGACCATTTCCTCAAGTGGCTCACGGCAAATAGAAGTAACTCCCAACAATTCAAAGTTTGTTATTCAAGCTACCCAAAGAAAAGATACAGGGATCTACAAAATCCATGCTTCCAATAGATATGGTGTGGATGATGCCGAAGTTGAAATCAACGTAATAAGTAAGTTAACTCTTTTCTTTATTTTTATATCTTTATGTACTATTTTTTTTTTACTTATTTTTAATCAATGTGGTAAACTAATGGTATTAGATAAAATAACAAATAAACATTTGTATCCTATATTGGAAATATGATAATAGAAAAATGAAATTAAGAAGAATTCACTGCATAAGATTTCCTTTATTACTAAGAAGTTGGTCTGGATGAAAAATGAGGGAAGGTGTGGTCAAAGGAATAGCAACTAATAATTTCAGACTAAAGTAGCCAGACTAGAAATTTGAGCTAAGGATCTCAATAAAAGAAAACAAATTTCCTATGGAGGTATGTCCACAAATGCTTTGTTTAAGAGATATTCACAGCTACAGATTTTCATTGTTATGAATTATTTAGGAATAGTAAATAAATAAAACTTATTTCATTTGTTCCAATTACCTTTTTACCAATTACTTATTTTAAAAAAAATTTGTTCAAAGTGATTTCCTTCATCAATTAGACAGGCTCGGCGTCCTTTTTCAACAGCAGCAGTAGCAGAACAGCACTACAACTGAGAAGGAATATATGGTTTCAATTAGATGGTTCTGTCAATGGATTGGTCGAGGAGAACCAGTGGTTTGGCCTGCACACTCTCCAGACCTGACACCACTGGATTTTTTTTTTGGGGATGACATTGAACAAAAAATCCATAAAAGGCCGGTCAATGACCTTAATTCTTTACGAAGAAGGATAATTGAAACTTATCAAACAATAACACATATCCAGTCCAGAGCTGGACACATGGCAAGGATGAATGAAGACTCCATCATAAAGAAAACCCTTCTCACAGAAATTTATAGGCCTAGGTGTAAGGGAAGACATAGGATGTGGTAGCGATATGGGATTGCAACGATGCTGGGAGTGTGGGAATAGATGATCACAGGACAGGGACACCTGGCCTAGGCTAATGAAGGAGGCCTTGAATCAGTGATGAGTTTTTGCGCTACTGTTGGATGGGATGCCTAAATAATTCATAAAAATTAAAATCTTTAGGTGTGAATATCTCCTAAACAAAGCATTTGCGGACATACCTCCATAGGATATTTTTTTCTTTTTTTTTTTAGGTCAATTCAAATTTGCAATCAGAGGAGTTTAGTCCAAATTTTCAGTTTAGCTACTTAACCCTGAAACACCATTTATAATAAATCTCACAATAATAGAACATATGATTGTATTTGTTGAATTACAGAAATGGTATTTTTAACATTTCTTTGAAAACATGTATTTGTTTATATACACTAAAAAATTATTTTTATTGATTTTCAAACATAGTATCTATAAAATAAATTCATAAAAATGGCTTAAACTCTAATGTTTTTTAACAGGTAAACCAGGAAAGCCTGAAGGTCCATTAGAAGTATCAGATATTAAGAAAGATGGTTGCACATTAAAATGGAAAAAACCAAAGGATGATGGAGGAGAGCCAATAGAAGGATACATAGTAGAAAAATTTGACCCTGAAACTGGAGTTTGGTTGCCTGTAGGTCAAAGTCAAGTCCCAGAAATGGAAGTAACAGATCTCACCCCTGGGCATGAGTATAAGTTCCGTGTTAAAGCTGTAAATAAAGAGGGAGAATCAGAGCCTCTTGAAACATATTCTTCAATCATTGCTAAAGATCCATTTGGTAAGAAATTTTCAGGGGCAACAAAATATTTTTTCACAAACAGTTATCTCTGTACAATTTCAATATGTGTTTTAGTAATCTAATTAAATTGTTTGTTTTTTTCCTATTTATTTTTCTAATATAAATCTATGCATCACTATTGATGTCTTTAATTGCAATAGCCTTCATGCACAATTAAGTTTTTTAAAATTGAATTGTTTTTTAGTTTTACAAGTCTGATATACCAGTTAAGATATAAACAAAATTGTCAATACTCCTCGCTACACTTATACCACCAATCATTGGGAAAACTGTAAACTTGATAATAAAGATTAATAATTAAAATAATGTTCTTAAATATGTTCGGATTATTAAAATTTGGATTATTAAGAAAATTTTTATATTAAAGTGGAAGATAATAATTTAAAAAAAAAACCTTGAAAATTAAAGTGAACAATTCTTACTTATACATAAATATATATATATATATATATAAGTTAAGGCAAGACTGATGGTCGCATAGTTGCTAATATCAAGCTGGCATTGTAAACAGCTGTTAGATTCTATAAATATAGGCCCGTACCTATCCATAGTGTGGGATTTTTACCCACTAAAACCACCTCCCTACACCTGTTTCCCACCCTCCACGGGACCACCGTTAGGCATTACTTCATGGAGGGGGAGTGGCTGTGTGCCGCCTCATTGTGCTAGGCTACCTCTGTTCTAGGCACGCCTCTCCTTCTCTTCCTTCCTCAGCTTCTTGATGACCTCTGCGGCCAAGCGTTGGCCAGCTGTCCAGTACTCCTGTGAAAGCAGCATCAGGCTAACGATATTGTCGGCTGTCGCTCCTGAGCCACAGACTCCTTGAAAATCATTCCGTTCTTCTTGAAAACGGGGACAGCTGAAGAATACATGTTCTACCGTCTCCTCTATTGTTGGGCAGCTTGGACATTCTGCTGTATTGTCCAGCTTAAACCGTAATTGGTATGCTCTGAAGCAGCCATGTCCTGTAAGCATCTGGGTTAGGTAGTAGTCTACTTCCCCGTGGCTCCTATCCACCCAGGGTTCGATGCGAGGAACCAGCCTATGGGTCCACCTCCCGTTCGTGGCCATATCCCAGCGTTGTTGCCACTTCTCGATTGTCATCTTCCTTTCCTCAGTTCTGGGGATGCGAGCAACTCTTTTATACCAACGCTGTCTCTCTTCTGCGATCAGTTCTATTGGTGGCATCCTGGCCACTTCACATGCAGCTTCATAAGAGACAGTGCGAAACGCGCTGATTACCCTCAGGACACTTCGACGATAAATGGACACCATTGGTCTCCTGTAAGCCAGTGTGTCCGAGGCACCATTCCATATCGGGGCTGTGTAGAGAAGGATGGATGAGGTGACGCTCAATACTAATAGTCTTCGACTGTTTCTAGGCCCGCCTACGTTGGGCATCAGTCGAGCCAGTGCTGTGGTCACTCTTGCTGCTTTATAGCATACTCGCTGGATATGCTCCTTGAACCGCAGCCTTTCATCGATTATTACTCCGAGATATCTCAGCGAGGGCTGGGACTAGATCTCTTGTCTGCCCACTCTCAGGGTTATTTCTTCCCTCCTTTTGCGGCTACTAATAAGAAGAACCTCTGTTTTCTTGTCTGCAAGCTGGAGCCCCACCGAAGCCAGCCAATCACGGATTAGTGAGATACTTTGGTTGGCCTTCAGGGCCACTTCATCTTTGTATTTGGCCTCAATTACCACTGCAATGTCGTCAGCAAAACCCACTGTCTTGGCACCCTCTGGTAGGCCAAGCCTGAGGATCCTGTCATACATGATGTTCCACAGGACAGGCCCAAGCACTGAACCCTGGGGTACTCCGCCAGACACCTTGAAGCTTTTGGGACCGTCCTCCATTGAATATATTAGGGTCCTGTCCGTAAAATAATCAGTGATAATGTTCCGGATGTACATGGGGACACCCATTTTCTGCAAAGCGTTCAGAATGCATCTCCATCTCGCCGAATTGAAGGCGTTTCTTACATCCAGTGTAATGACGGCGCAATAACATTTCGCACCTCTTCTCCATCTCTTTCCTCCAATAGCC
The DNA here is from genome assembly GCA_037127475.1 of Arma custos. Taxonomy (NCBI): domain Eukaryota; kingdom Metazoa; phylum Arthropoda; class Insecta; order Hemiptera; family Pentatomidae; genus Arma; species Arma custos. The sequence continues at coordinate 109,439,757 of CM073761.1, read as the reverse complement.
TTCTGGGCAGTTTCTATTACCATGGTAATAGCGTCCAGCATAGATCTCGCTTTCCGGAATCCGAATTGAGTCCTTGACAACCCTCCTGCTCCTTCGGTTGTCTCTTGGATCCTAATGGCTATTATTTTCTCCAAAGCCTTCCCTGCTGTGTCCAACAAACATATTAGTCGATATGTGGTAGGATCCGATGGGTTTCCCTTGCTTTTCGGGATCAGCACAAGGCGCTGCCTTTTCCATGATCGCGGGAATGATCCCTCTCTTAGGCAGGAGCTGAAGACTTCTTGAAATAGGTTTGGAATATATAAGCTATATGTGTGTGTGTGTGTGTGTGTGTGCTTGTTATGGTTCATGAGCTTCAGTCCTTCTTTAAACTTCTTTAGGCATGAGTATGTGACTAATCTAGTCAGAAGAAGTTTAAAGAAGGACTGAAACTCAAGAACCATAACATATAATATCCATAACAGTCAAGATAAGTAGAAACCAGTATATTTATATATATACATATATATTAATAAAAATCTCTGATTTTGAGATCTCCATGATTTGAGGTTTCCGCAATGATAGGCTGCAGTTCCAAAAAACAAATTTCGCAATACCAGCCATAAATGGACAAGAGTTTCACTCATGTTCTTACTGTTATTTTATTCATATATTTTAACAGCTATGATCATGTTGTGATTTGCCTATAAGTATGTACTGTAATGGATTCTCCCTCTTAATCCGCCCTTGATAGTAATCAAGAAAAAGATTCTCAGAAAGAAGTCAAAATTAAAGTAAAAACTTTTAATTAAAATGTTAGTATGCATTTAATATATGTCCGATTTTTTTAAAATTTAACTTCCACTTTGATCATGTTTTCTTTTTTTGGTAATAATTTCATTAAATTTTTTTGATTGTCAATCTGATTTACATCTCCTATCGACCATACCATTGCTTATTTAACACATATGTGATGGACAAACAACTTCAAAAATTATTGAATAAAACCATCAGAATGATCTTTAAACATAAATAATAATAATATCTATTGTTCTTATTTTGTAATAAGATTGTATATAACAACTTGTGTTATTATTTTTAAGTTGAACCAAGTGAACCTGGAGCTCCAGCACCTACTGATTGGAATCAAAATCAAGTTGATCTGATTTGGGAAGAACCTATATCTGATGGTGGCTCACCAATAACTGGCTACATAATTGAAAAGAAGGACAAATATAGGTAATATTATAAATAAATTTATCTTAGGACTGTTTTGATTTACATACTAGTACAGTAAAACCCATAAAGTAATGTTCAATTAACATTCTCCCCGTGTATACACCGCAAATTGCGAGAACACGGAGATATAGGATCAGTGAAAAGAATTGGTAAGGCTAGATGAGAAACGAACCCAGGGTGGCCGAGATGGTTGAGGCGTCACCACGGAGAGGTGAAAGAACTGGGTTCGAGTCCCGGGCATGGCCATATCTTTTCTTTTCAAATAAAATATATAAAAAAATAATATCATATAACAATTTAAATAAATTAAAATAATATTAATGACTTGAAGTCAGCAAGATCCAAAAATAAAGTAATGTTCAATTAACATTCTCCCCGGGTATACATCGCAAATTGCGAGAACAAGGAGATATAAGATCAGTGAAAAGAATTGATAAGGCTGGCCGAGAAACAAAGCCAGGGTGGCTGAGATGGTTGAGGCATCACCATGGAGAGGTGAAAGACCCGGGTTCGAGTCTCTGTCCTGGCCATATCTTTTCGTTTCAAATAAAATATATATTAAAATTATTTATATTTTTCAAAACAATAATGTGTTGAATTCAGTTTCTAACAAGTTATATCATTATTATTTTTAAAGATCTCATATTTTTCCTTTCTTCGATGAGTATTTTTCACTGTACAATTAATTTAATTTTAGTTTGTCATTAAAATTTTCAATTAAACAATGTTTTTCAAAAATCAGGATAACTTTTTTACCTCTCAAAAACACTATACATCCATATATGTACAGAACAAAATTTGAATACTTTTTGATGAATTGCTATGAGGCTTAGTATATCTTTTTAAACTGGATAAAGGTTTGGAAGTTATTATTACTGTTTTCTAATCTATAAATGTTTATTAAGCAATTTTTGAAAATACAATACAAAAATTTTGTTTTCTATTTAAATGCTTTTCTATTTCTTTCTCTTTCTATATATCCTCTAAAATTAGATATAAAAGGGCCCAACTTTGATGTAACAGTATTTTATTCAATTATTAGACAATCCTTTTTTATTTTAAAATCATAACTGTATTTGGATTTTAATGCTTTTGCTTATTAATATTTCATGTTTTTTTTTAACATTAATATTATTTTCAAACAGAATATTTCAGACATAAAACGTATTTAATCCTTAGTCAATATTATGTTTCATTGTTTTCCAATAGACATAAATTATGCAACAATTGTTATTTGAACTGAGGTTCTATAGAAGAATCTAGTTTTATTAGCATCCATTATTTTAAACTTAAGATAATTAATCTGTTATTGGTTTATATTCACAGTATTGAGTGATTTATTACTTTGATGTGGCTCATTACTCATCTAATGAAATGGTTGATATAATCCTGAGGTCCTAAAGAACACATTAAAATGCAAGAGATTAACATACTTCTCTTAAAACTATTCATCTGTTTGGCAAATTAATAAAGCTTAGCAGAGATATTTTGTTAAAAATGAGGAAGATGGTGTGGTTGTTTGGCACTGTGGATGGCAACAGTATGTTTTAATTGAATAATAATTAATCCTCATACAAGAATTCAGAGGATTAGCAGAGCCACTGACATTTCTTGACAAAAAAAAAAAGAAATTCTGAAATGATTGCATTTTCATCTTAACCATTTGTCATTTTACGAGGTGCTAACTATTAAAAATAAACAAATAAAAATAGACTACTGCAAATGGGGACAGCTGGGAGTAAGGAACCATTTCTTTGTGAATGTACTTTTTACAGCTAGAGACTATTATAAAGCTGCATATAATAGCCTCTATTGGTCTACAAATAACGGTCTAAACAAATGGCAGCATCACTGGTAAATAAATGTTTGATGTTGATTATTAAATAATCAGATCATTGGACCACACTTACGTACAGAATGTTCCCTTGATTTAAAGCCCCTGATTTTTTTTTTCCTTTGAGAAATATGGTAGAAAAAGTCTATGTCAAGCCATATAAAGGTTCTAAAGACAACCATAAAATAATCAATGCCTTGAATAATGCACTCTCTCAATGGTTTAAAATACTGCAATCAGTATATAAATAAGAAAGTAATTGTGCATAAGAAGATAGGAGAAGGGATTTTTAGTCCTAATATTGTGCAATTTTTTGGGAGGGGCAAGAACAAAAATAATTAAAACTATAGCAAAAATTGGAAATGTTAATGAAGTGTCATTTTGTCTTTCGAAACTGATACATTTTATTTATATCTTTCATCAACATCATTTTGAAATTATTATATTTTTGTCATTTACTGTGAATTAAATAATAACTTTTGGTGAAATTGTTGGATAATTTCCAACAATCATTTCAATTATTACTTTAATTTATGGAGATCCATTGATTAGATACCAATAATTTCAAATTTAGCTTTTGTATCTCTATTTCTAAAAGATTTTCAAATTGTATTGTATTTTCAAAAAACTTAATGAAAATATAGTATCATAACAATGCTCGAACCTTATTTTTGTAAAAAAAAATGTTCTGATCAATGCTAAATTCAACAATAGATTACTTCTTCCTCTGTATCTCCCTCCTTGTTCCATACTCTAGCATGAATGGCCCTCAATATAATGTTACCAAGCCTCAGTCCCTATGTTACCAGTCCCTGCAAGCCTGCTTCAAAGGTTCAAAGGGTTTTTCCTCCAGATGTATTCAGCATATAAAATTCTAGACCTTCTGTGGCCTCCTGCCAGTGGATCAGGCTTCCATTACCTTCCTGGATTCCTGGTCCTTACTAGTTTGACAAACATGTTCGAAGCACTTAAGCTGCCTTTTTTCTATGGTGGATTTTAGTGCAGAAATTTTCAGCTCTTCCTTCATCCTTTCATTTCTTGTACAGTCTCTTCTAGTTTCCCAGCCTACCCTACGTAAGTACTTCATTTCAGCACCTGCTTATCAGCTTATTGAGCATTACTCAGCAATCCTTCCCATAGGTAAGAGTAGGGAGGAATACCGATTTGTAAATACGGAGCTTGGAATTAGACCCCACATCTTTGTGGCCAACAATCCTGTTACATATACTGTAATAGGTTTGTTTATTAATAGGCTTGGTTGGCTTTAGCTCTTGCAATCTATTGGAAAAGGAGAAGACTTTGTTCCATTGATGAATTTTTTTTTTTTAAATTATGTGACAGGGTGTTTAAATATAATGGGCATGTCATTGTTAGTATGGCAAAAAAGACATAGCAGAGTACATGCCAGCCCAAGTTTATACTTGTGGCTATAGAATCTACAGCAATCTGTATGTACCACTGATTTGTATATTATCATAAGTGAGTTCCTGTCCATGTTAAGAAGCAGTTTACTCTTACTAGCACTAGGGCTACTGGAAAATTTCTTTGAATACAAAAGTTTTTTAAGGACATACTTTGTATAAGTCGGCCTTTTTTTTTTAACATTTCCCTAATTTCACATTTAGCGTAGCTAAGATGATGCCAAAACAGGTTCTGAGGTTAATGTAATAGCTGCCTGAGTGCCTAGGTACACATTCAACACTAATGCAATTGAACCTAGCTAGTTTGTTGATGGCCGTGTTGCAGTCCCTAACACCTAATTATTTGGTAGAATGGTTGCCCAATGCATCTAGTGCAGCTTGACTGTCGATGATGTACATAATTCTTCTGCCTTTCAGCCACTCCTCAGCTATGTCCTGGTATGAACCTAATGTGTTCCCTTAATTACTTTCACATTTCTAAACATTTGTTGTACGCCTCAATCATGTATAATATATAGTCAATGACACTATTTCCTACTGCGCTTGAGAAAGTAATTTTGTGTACCTGCTTATATGAGTAGAAGGAATTGCCAACTAAGAGATCAGTTTTACTGCAGAAATCGATCAATCTCTGGTCATTTTAAATTTTAACTATTTCACCTCTATGAAGCCCTATAGCACCTTGTATGATTTTCTGTATTCCTGTCCAGTTCTTGTGTTAAGGTCTCTACACAGAATTACAGGACTTCCTTTGTCCCTACTTCTATCAACTCCTCGTTGCATTTTCAAAAAGAACAATCCCTTGTCCACTTATACGGTCTAGTTGTTTGAAATAAAATATATTCAAATATATATATATATATATATATATATATATATATATATATATATATATATATATATGTATATTAACTATTAGTTTATATCATGGTAATGGTGTTATAGATTTATTTAAGATAGATCATTGTTATTTTCATTAGTGGATCTTAACTTCGATTTTTTCTTCCTTCATAGTGGAATTTGGGAAAAAGCTCTAGAAACATCAACACCCACCCCACAAGGTTTGGTAACAGGATTGGTTGAAGGAAATGAATACCAGTTTAGAGTTATAGCTCTTAACAAAGCAGGCCAAAGTAAACCCAGTGAACCAAGCAAGACATTCACAGCTAAGCCAAGATACCGTAAGTTAATAATTAGAATTTTTCAGATATATTACTTTCCATAATAATACTGATCACTATGAAATATCAACAAATATTCAAAATTGAATAAATAATGATGGCTAAATGTATTAAATCCTGCACGTATTAAATCCTGTATTAAAAATGTATTAAATCCTGCATGAAAGAATTTATTTGTAATTTTTAATTTTCTTTTTAGAATTGGAAGTAAAATATTATTGCAAAAGGTACAAAAAATGCAATTATATTTCTAACATAAGTATTGACTGCTACATTTCATATACATAAAGTATATACTTATTATGGATTGACCAACAGGGATATTCATATTGGCTGATATCAAAAGCTGATACAGTCGACCCTCGATAATTTGAAACTCAAGGGCCCTGAGAAAAATTTCAAATACCAAGAGTTCAGAATAACAGGTGTTTAAATAACCAAGTAAGGAGGGAGGAATAAAATCAAGTAAACAAGAGTTTGATCAAAATTCGTGATTTATTATTTTAAACATTTGTACAATTATTCACAAATGTTAATTTTGAAAAGAAGTCCATAATTTTCTGTAGAGTGAGCGACTTCAGTCTATCATTGTCCAATGAATTTTCGATAGTGATGAGAGCTGTGAATAAATCGTCACTTGTGTCGGTTCTGAGGGCATAGAAGCATAGAATAGTAAGAGATCTCCTACACAGCTTGTGTAACACGCTTTTTTCACTTATAAAAAGACACTTGTTCTTTCTTGAATTCATTTTAATAACACAAATCACATTAACATTTCAGAACAGAAAAAGAGAGGAGAACAGAGAAAGACTCACTTTAACGTTTGAAGGTAGACTGCAAACTGCAAACTCACTCATTCATGTAAACAATCGGAGGGTCTGTGCATGTATGTAAACAAAGGACAGGCCTGTGCATGATAAACGCTTCAAATTATAGAGAGTAGGGTAACCCGGACTTCAAATTATTGCATGTTGACGGGCAAGATACTATACCTTCAACTTCAAATTACCGAGTGGACCAATTTATACTGATTTTTTTCAATTTATCGAGTATTTTTCAAGGGAACGGGAAAAAAATTCAAATTATCGAGAGATTCAAATTAGCGAGTGTCAAATTATTGAGAGTCGACTGTATATGATTTATGAAAATTAGCTGATAAATATCTCATGTTTATACAGTTATTATAACAAATGTTTTTGTTATGAGATTGTTTCTGGGTGTATTCAATCACAATTAAAACAGAGAATAGAGTATTATTCTCTGATTATATGGAATAAAATCCCTATTTACACTTAAATAGCAAAACATCTTGGCTTTTTACTCATTTTTTTTTTCAAATTTTAAAGCAGTTTATTATTGATGATGGATAGCTAAAATTGTTTTCTATCTTATTAATAATATTAATGCCTAATAAAAATAAACATATTTTAGACCATTCCATAAACAGTCTATTAGACCATAGGAAAATTACTAAGTCTGAGACAGAGACAATTTTAACTGTCCGCTGCATGGTAAATGCATGGCATAACTACTTCCAGAGAATTAGAGACATATCTCTAGCCCTAATTATAATAAGTCAGAAGAACTATATGTTTATTTGTTTAAATAATTTTAAGGTCACCCTGAGAAGATCCTATGGTAATGGAATCTCTGATTATAAAGGAGTGCATTTGATCTTTTTTAGTCAGCTCCCTTGAAAATACACTGTTCACCTCAAAAATTTTTACAAGTCATGTATAAGGGGACTATTCATTAAGCCCAATACACTAAGGACAGCTATTAGGAAATCAGCCTAATAGCCTGTTGCCGCATCTTATTATCCTTGTTGGGAATCCTTAATTTTTATAGAAATTTTTAGGAACATTCTGTCATATCTAACTTAAAACTGAATGCTATCTGATGAAGCTACAGACTAAGGTGAACTTTGTTTTAAAAAAAAATATGACAATAACAATGATATCAATAGATTGTATAAAGATATTTAATAATGTGGCTCATATAATTTTTTGCTCATTGATTACAAATTCTGGCCCATAGATGGCATTTACTGTCAAAAAACTTTAGGATGGTCTAGATTGCACTATCATTATCAGATTTAGTATTCCCTCACACAACAATTCAAAACTCTTTGAATTTAATTAAAATTAATGTCAACGATTTTTTATCAACCCTAGAGAATTATCATTGTATATGAAATGGTCGCTGTTATTTTTTCTAAAATTCAAAATTAAGATAGTGAACTTCTGTTGTATATGATCTTTATGATTACAGACTCTAATGAGCTGTTATTAATCCCCGCTTTTTTGATAATATTTGCTATAACTACAATTAAACAAATATTGTTTATTATGCCATCAAATACGACAATTTTTGCATATTACTCTTGGACACTCAGCAACTCAAGCTGCAAGAAACATTGCCCCCGCATTCAGCAAAGGTGTTGTAACAAACAGACCGTTTGCTGTTGTTTTGAGAAATTTTCATCTGGTTAATTAAGATTAACTCATAAATAAATAATTAATTCATTCTCATTTCTATCCAGATGTGAAATCATCACATCCACATTTTGCCATTTTGTTACAGTCGCACCCAGAATAGATAGAAGAAATTTAAAGGACATCACCCTTTCTGCTGGTTCATTGCTCAAATTTGATGCTAATATCATTGGTGAACCTCCTCCAACAGTTGAGTGGAGATGTTCTCTGAATCCAATCAGGTAAATTTTATTTAAAGTATTACCATAATCAATTTATAATTTATTAAGTAAACTTGAAATGTTATATATAATTTCATTATAGATGTTATATAATTTTTATGAACATTAATCATCTAAACCCTGGCAAATCATTTTTAACATTTGTTAATAAGGTTTTTTGTTTAGGATATCGTAGTTTTACCTCAAATCTTAGTTTGTCACACATATGTACTGCAAATCTCCTTTAATTTTATTATTGAATATTTATTTTTTTAAAATTATTATAGTATAACAAATTTGGAATGTTTTTAGGAATAGTAAGACTGTTACAATAGAAAATGTAGATTATTACACAAAACTTACAATAAGACCTGTATCAAGAAATGATTCTGGAGAATATGTTGTTACTGCAACTAATAGCTCAGGAAAAGATCAAGTCACTATTCAAGTGGTGATAACTGATAAACCATCACAGCCTCAAGGTCCATTACAGGTATATTTTGTCATTATATACAAGTTGTTTTTGTTAATGGTTTAAAATTAATGTTTTATCAGGAATTAGTTACTACTTTTATTTCAAAAGTTCACTTCAGTATTAAAAGTGAAAATAAATACTTAAATATCCACTGTAGTTTTCCAATGGATTATACTACTTTTACTAGGCTATTTCAAGTGTAGTTAAAAATTAGAGATCTAGTTTATGAAATTTATGTGTTTAATATTTGTTTAAAAACCCACATATTGGTATAGGTAACAGATATACATAAAGATGGATGTCATCTAAAATGGAAGAGGCCAAAAGATGATGGTGGAACTCCTATAGAATATTATGCTGTTGAGAAATATGACCACAGTAAAGGAACGTGGGTTCCTTGTGGGCGTTCTACTGAACCAAGTTAGTTTCATTTCATAGCAATATCATAGCCATTATCCAAATGCTTAGAGTTTAATTTATGTGTTGCTAATATTGCTGTTACTTTGTTAAAAAAAAATACTTATTTTTTATATTGCTGGTACCATATATTAGTAAAATTACGGATATCAGGTATGATCATTTGTTTTTAATGATAAAGATTTATATTTCAATTGAAATCATAATATTTTTTATAATTATTGGTCAATTTTTTTGATTTTTAAATATTTTTATTTTTAAAGAGAATAGATAGGCCCTCGGCCGGGATTCGAACCCAGAACCTCTGTCCAGAAGACAGAGGATCCTTCCGAATCCGAGGACAGATTCGAACCCGGATCCTCTGTCTTCTGGACAGAGGTTCCGGGTTCGAATCCCAGCCGAGGCCCTATCTTTTCTCTTTAAAAATAGAAATCATAATATAATACACATTTTATCATAACTAATGTTAGGTTTGTAATAAAAATTATTTTTATAATTAAGGACAATAATGTTTGAACTTATAAAAATATATTTAAAAATCTAAATGAAATATATTTTTTATTGTTATGGAAATTGTAGGTTTGGACATTACTGGTCTTATTCCTGGAAATGAGTACTCTTTTAGAGTTTTTGCTGTAAACTCTGAAGGGGAATCAGAGCCATTAGAAACTGACACATCAATTATTGCTAAGAATCCATATGGCAAGTATACATTTATTTACTAAAACATTTATACAGAAGAACAGAAAATAAACAAGATATACACACACACAGATATATATATTTATAATAGAAGTATTTTCATGAAAAATGTGACACTTTAATTTAAACAAAAGGACAAGACTGGTATCAGATAAAAGATGATACAAACGTTCCTCATTGTTCATTTCTTCTAGTTAGGTATGTGAGGAGAGGAGCTTCTACAATATTTTAGGCCAACTTAAAACTTATGTTTATAATAGGCCTAAAGTGACAGTTGTATATTGGTGTTAAATTGTACTGTTTGAATGGAATAGGAGGGTGTCATAGGATCTACCAGGCATATTTCAGCAGAAGTTGGTACTCATGTAACATATTATACTACTGATAATTCCTCAATAGCAAGTCAGCTTTATATACTCTATAAGAAGATAAGGTTTATCAGAACAGCGGGAATTCGATTAAACTTAGTATACATTTTTCAGCCTTATCAGTTTCTTTATGGTAAATCAGCAGTATTTTTTGGGAGAAGGATTCATCAGAAATTTAGCTCTCCTTGGACAATTTAAATGAAACTTGGAATTTATATCATTTATGTTTGTTGGAAAATAGTTGACGTCTATTATATTTATTACATTTTAACAGAGAGAGTAAAAGGGATGAAAGTGGAGGAAAACAACAGTACAAGTTATAACGATATGGGCACAGATTTATTGGATATATATACACTATATAAACTTATATAGACTGACAAACACTACATTTTGGGGGTTAGTGACCTTTGAATTCCCATATTTCTATAATTTACCATTAAGTTCTGTACGCTGCAAATACATGTTGTGACAGATCCTTCTTTGTCATATTTATCTCATATTCCAGCAAAAGACAGTTCTTCACATATTCTAAAGTAAGCGCTGATTTGTCCTTATTGAACACACAAAGCTGACTTACCGCAAACGTGTGTCCAAAAAGTTATTTCCTAACTAATAACTAACAACTAGTGTCTGTCCAAAAACTTATATCCAATCTTAAACAAAAATCCGGCTCTACCTTAATCAAAAACAACTTGCACAAACCTACACTGGGCCCATAACCTTTGAACAAAGAGAGTAAAAGGGATGAAAGTGGAGGAAAACAACAGTACAAGTTAGAACGATAAAGGCACAGATATATTGGATGTATACACTATATAAACTTAATAAACAGACAAACACCACACACAACAACGATCCAGTCAAAACAATATTAGGGCGCCAACTAACACAATGGTTGAACACAAATATGTACATGAGTACATGCCAACATGATCTCAACAGTCACTCTACAGTGTTGTCTGTCTATAACACAATACTTAATAAACAATATAGATTATATACAAAAGAGGAATTACTTCAAAATTTCATATATGATTTAAAATAAAACTATTCTAAAGTAAAGACTATCTCTATAGCAAATCCATTAATTAAAATATCAACATCTGTTGTTCACCAATATTTTAGGACTATATATTTTCTTAAATTAACTTATTATCTCTGCATAATTTTCCTTAATCACTTACTCATTATTATTAATAAGACTTTCATTGTCTAGTTACTATTGTATGCCAACTACGAAACACCTAGAACTACAGAAGTAATTTTAAAATAATTTAATAAATATTCTAAAATATTAAATTATCAGGATCCATTAAAAACATCAGGACATTTTAGCTAATTTGAACTATTTGATATTTTTTACTTACTTTCATTTTTTTTTCTATAAACATGATAGCTTCATAATCTGTCTTTCTTTATTGCTTTAGCTAAATTTATACATACATATCTGTCTTACATAAAGTTATACATAATATTTTAATCATAATTTCATATAATTATTACATTAAAAACCGTAAAAATAGAAAAGTGCATATATGCATCCATAGTACCTGTTGGTGACTTTCGACAAACGCATATATGCGCTCATAATACCTACTGCTTGCTTTCACTGGACAGATATATTTGTCCATAGCACTTGGAGGATTAAAAATTTTATTTATCAAATGTAATTATGTTCAACATCTATTTTTTTATTTTAAGAAGTTGATTCTCAGCCTCATCCTCGACAGAATTATTATTTTGGTTGCTCTAAATATTAATTAATGAAAATATGGAATAGGGTAGCTCAGTTGATAGGATGCTGTGTTAGTTATTTCAAAATCCCAGGTTCGAGACCTGCTGTGGCAATTGAATTATTTATTCTATTAACAGCTGTGAATCGAGCCCGTTGGATCTGGATATCCTTCTAGGGCTCTCCCAGCCTCTATAAAGTGGGTATCCTTAAATAGGGGACCCAAGCAGTTGAGTGTTATCTTGGTCAAATCACCACCTTGCACAATCATTAGCTTTGAAACAGAAAAGCTCTATGTTCTGAGCTCAATACCCTTCATGGATTGTAGTGGTACTATATTTTAATATAGTATCAATATACTATTTGTAATATTTTATTTTTGCTTACATTTTAGATGAGCCGAGTAAACCACAGGACTTGGAAGCCACAGACTGGGATAAAGATCACGTTGACCTTAAATGGACTCCTCCAGTAAAAGATGGAGGATCACCAATAACCGATTACATAATTGAGAAAAAAGATAAATATGGAAATTGGGAAAAAGCCCTTGTTGTTCCTGCATCTCAAACTTCTGCTACTGTGCCAGACCTTATTGAAGGAGAATCATATCAGTTTCAAGTCCGAGCTGTTAATGCTGCAGGACCTGGTGAAGCTAGTGATCCAACACCCATTATTATAACAAAACCAAGAAATATGGCTCCAAAAATTGATCGTTCAACATTAGATGATATAACTATAAAAGCTGGGCAGGCATTTAAATTCAATGTAAAGGTTAGTGGTGAACCAATGCCTACAACATCTTGGCTTCATGGTACACAGGAAATAGTTTCAAGAGGCAACCTCAAAGTTTCTCACTTTGATTATGGGACTAAAATTAGTGTTCGTATGGCAAGTAGAAAAGATTCAGGAAAATATAAAGTTCTTGCAGAAAATATCAATGGGAAAGATATTGCTGAAGTTAAAGTTACAGTCCTAGGTAATTTGATTGTTTCAGATATTTAGCAGATAATTATTTGAATAGCTGTTTTAGACTTAATAAAACTTTTTTAAGCCTAATGAAGTAGTATAAGTTAAAACTTTACATACTGAAAAATTCATGCATCTTAGAATTTATGGTAAAAATGTTTTACAAAATCTATGACTTATTGGCACCTTTTTTTTCTTTTGTTGACAAATTTGTATATATAAAAAAAATTTAAGAGAATATACAAATATTGGGTGGACCCATAAATTCGTTCAGTTTTTTCATGGTTGAAATAAAACAATTTTTTTTTAAACAAAGAATAAATTTTATTTAATACTGTATTCACCATTTTTATTACTGGTCTTTTGCCATCTTTCAAACCATTTCATTATTTCGCTCACATAAAGCATTTGGGGCTTAGAAACAAAAAATTGATAGAGATACGTTTTCAAATCTCTCTCATCAACAAACAATTTCCCGTTGTGAGAGTTATAGCAAGACAGAAATAAGTGGTAGTTAGATGGTGCAAGGTCTGGAGAATATGGTGGGTGTAACAAAAGATCCCAGCCAAGTTGCACCACCAACTTTTGCTGTCTGATTATTGCAGACTATGGTCTGGTGTTGCCATGTCAGAATACAACACCTTTGGGATTGACAAGTTCTTGCCATGCTTGGTCTAATTTCATTAGCTGTATGCAGTAGATCTTTGAATCAATTGTTTTACCTTGTGGAAGGAACACGTAAAACAGCACACTGTCTCACAATCTCACATTATATTATGAAGAGCAAAATCTTTTTGGATGTTGCCCAAGTTTGTCTCAATCAGTATGTGTAGCATGGCTCCCAAACATCTAGGTGGAACATGTAGTCAAGCTATTTTAAATGCCTTTGAATGATTTCAAAACCAATTTCCAATGTCTCTGCAATTTCTCGTAATTTTAGTGACTGGTCTTGTTTGATTAGAGTCTTGATTTAAATTGAATCAATCATAGTGGGCCGATTGCTGTGGGGTACATTTTTGAGACTTGTATTTCCAGAAGGAAACTTGGTAAACCAGTTTTGAGCAGCAAGTTCTGTTAAGGCATGGTCCTTAACCTCGGTGGGTCTCAAAAGCTCACTTGCCTTTTTGGAAATAAAAAAACAAAATATGCTGAAAATACACACTATCAAGTGATCTATTCATTACAGTTTAGCACAAACTAAAACTAATGCCTATGAAACCAAACACAACAGTTTTGAATAATGCACTTTGACTTTTCTGATAAGTATCATTATTGATTGTCAGATAAGGTAAAGAGTACATGAGATATTTAAGAATGATTCCCAATAATAACAAAAACCCAACAAACTTATCGATCCACCCAATGATAATAAATATATCAGGTGCAAAAATAAGTATTTTATTTTGAAATTCCTTACCCTGTGTATGTGTGTAATTTCCATATTTTAATTTATTCCTTCTTGTCTTACAATTTAGAATAACCTGATAAGCCAGACAAGTATTTCAGGAGCTGTGCCTCTTTTATTTTTCATTCCAAACTATAATAATTTACTTTTATATATTTAGATAAACCTGGAGCACCAAATGGCCCCCTAAAGGTTTCAGAAGTTCATTCTGAGGGGTGTAAACTGTCATGGTTGCCACCAGATGATGACGGAGGCTGTCCAATTGAGAACTATGTAGTAGAAAAACTTGATGAAGCTACAGGTAATTAAGTAGTAGTTAGAGTAGTTGTATTTATATGATAATGATGATAAAGTAGTAGAACAAAATCTAATTTAGACTATAATCCAACTTAATAGTATCATGGTTGTGTCATTAACCATTGTATAGATAGGTTTAAAAATAAATCCTGCTCTAGAATCTACAAAATACTGTCTCACATTTCAAAGAAGTAATTATCATATTGTGGTAAGAATAGAATACAATTAGAACTTTTCTGAATCACAATGATTGATAAGCACATGTGCTTTATGAAATCAATTTTAATTTTCTATGAACACTTTTTCAGTATGGGTTATTGCTGCAAAATCATTGAGTCTATAGTTCCTTTTTTTTTTTTTTCTTTCGCTACCTCTTTTGTGCCATTTAGCTTAGAGGGGCCTCAATCCATTGGAGCCATTCTTCCTGGTCCTGACAACTCCTCTTCATTTTAGCCAGGGTTTTTCCTCTTTTACCTTCTCTTCTTTGTATGTAATCCTCATAGACAATTCTTGGGCATCCACGGGGTCTTCTGCCTATCGGGCGGGTTTCCATAACATTTCTTGGAAGCCATTCTTCGTCCACGTGACAGACATGACCGAACATCTTTAGCTGTCTTTTTTCAATGGAGGTCTTCAGTTCATCCTGCAGCTGATCCCTTATGTTTATATTCTGCACTCAGTCCCTCCTTGTTTTACCGACCATTCAGCAAAGGTATTTCATTTCAGCTCTTGTTGTCCAGCTGATGTGCTTGTCAAGCATGACCCAACTTTCACTCCCATATGTAAGTGTTGGGAGTTATATTGCTTTGATTATGTGAAGTTTTGTCACTTTCCCTACATTTCGGTGGCCATCTATGCGATCACAGATCTGGTAATATATCTGATTTGCTTTATTGATTCTATTAGTTACTTCTTTGTCTACTTTACCTGACCTGCTAATGATGGTTCCTAAGTAGAGAAAGTTTATTGCCATTCCCTTATGTTGTCTTCATCTAAACTTCTACCGAATTCTTCCCAAGTCTTCTTTTTGACTGCTTGAACTGCTATCTTACATTCAAATCTTACCCTGCTATACTCGATGAGGTTTTCCCGGGATTTATCTTGAAGATATGATTTACAGGCTTGCTTCTTCTTGCCGACAATTTCCTTTATGCTGTCTTCCCACCACTTGGTACGTTTACCTTTTCCTGTCACCCTATGCATGCCGCATATTTCCTTAGGTGTTTCTAAGATTGCTTGTTTCAAGTTACCCCACTGGGTCTCAATGTTATCCTCTAGGTTTAAATCACTGATTCTTTCCCCCAGTTTTTCTGCGTACTCCATTCTTTTCACAGGATCATCCAGTGCATGATCCTTGATGTTTTCGTACTTTTTGGGTTGAGGGCAGCGTCCTTTTATAATTCTGGTATCTGCTACTAATAACAGAGGGTCGGTTCCTAACTCCGCTCCTCGGATAACTTTCACATCTGTGAACTATCTTCTAATACAGCGATTGTGTATTATATAATCTATGATGCTGTTTCGGCCTTCGCAGGAGAATGTGCTCTTATGAGATCTTATATGAATGAGTTGCCAATAATGAGATTGTTATCAACACAAAAGTCGATCAGTCGCTGGCCATTCTCGTTCTTGGTGCTCTCTCCACTGTATCTTCCCTTAGATCCATGGCATGTTCTATAGTTCCATCCAATTTGACCATTGAGGTCTCCACTCAGGATTATGGACCTTTGCTTGGCCCTGCGTTTGTCTACAGTTCTTTGCAGCTCCGAGTAGAATAATTCCTTGTCCAAGACTGAATAATTCTCTGTTGGTGCAAAGACTTGAAGGTGCGTTACTTTTCCTATACTTAGGTTTAGGTCAGCCACTATTATTCTAGAGGATATTGGTTCCCAGTCTTCTAGCTTACAATATGCTGCAGGAGACATAACGATTCCAACGCTCTCTTTAGCAAATTCCCCTTTAGGCACTCCGGAGTACAAAAGCTTGTAATCATTCTCCAGCCTCATATCTCTGTTTCCTTTTTTCTTAACCTCAGCTATTCCGAGTATGTTCAGTCTAAACTTCTTCATTTCCAGCTCAAGTTCGGCTTCTTTCCCCGTCAGTGTCCTGATGTTCCACGTTGCAATTCTCAAGTCCTTTTCCGTTCCATGTTGTTGCCGTTGAGACAGTCTGTTTCTGAGGCCATTTTGATTTCTTTGAATCAGATTTACTCTTGTGTGGGTGATTGGCCCGACGCAAGAGGGCCCGTAACCTCGTGACAACAGGCACCTTTAGTCGCCTTTTACGACAGGTGGAGATTCCGTGGGTAAATTCTATCCCCTACCCACAAGGGCAGTCTATAGTTCCATTTTTTTTTTAATCTTGTTTTTAATATTAAAATTATTTCAACCGTACTACACCTTCTTTTTTTAATGCTAAGTCCAATAAACTTACTCTGGATTATGTTATATTGCATTAGTCATATTAGAGGCAAATAATCTGAAACTAATTTCTTGACAAAACTGACTGTATTCGAAAGTGTAACTGACTGTAAACTGTATTGTGGCCAGTATATAATACTTAGGATTAATGCTTTTGACCTCATTCAGTTTTGTCAAAAAGTTAATGTTTCAGATTATTTACAAGGCTTTATTGAGAAATATTCTGCAGCCAAAAAAAGTGTCTGGCAGTTAAAAAATGAATGGTTATAAGTTAGTTATAAGAAAAAAGCAACAGAAATAAGTAAATAAAATTACCCATCACTTTAATGAATTTCTTGCAAGAACTAAAATATAGGGTTGGTAAAAATATTTATTAAAACTTGTAGTTTTAATTAAATTTTTTTATATGACTATAAAATATAATTTGTGAAAGTATTAACGATTTGTTTATTTATTGAATGGGATAATTACTATATCACTTACGGTTTCCCATTTTTCGATTGTGAACAAACCCGTCTAATATTGAAAATAAATATAAATGAAAATATATATTATTTTATGAAAACTCATGAAATCAATCAAGCTCATTTTAATTTATAATACTATTAACAATCAAAATACAATACCTGTGTGGTTACAGGACGCTGGGTTCCAGCTGGTGAAACCTCAGGCAGAGAAACTTCATTGGAAATCACAGGTCTTCAGCCAAAACATAAGTATAAATTCAGAGTGAGGGCAGTCAACAAGCAAGGAAAATCTGAACCATTAACCACCCAACAAGCAATTGAAGCTAAAAACCCATTTGGTTTGTCTAAATCAATTAAATGATATGTTTACTGGATTCTTAATTGATAAATTAACATCATATTTATTTTTACAGATGAACCAAGTAAACCAGGTACACCCTTAATAAAAGATTATGATAAGAATTTCGTAGAACTTGAATGGGAAAAACCAGAGTCAGATGGAGGATCTCCTTTAACTGGCTATATAATTGAAAAGAAAGAAAAATTTAGGTTTGCTTTTTATTTAAACCTTCATTAGTTATTAAAGTATAATTAATTGATTAAAGGTGATGGGGTGTTAAATTTCATCTATCCATCAATGGTCCTAAAACTCGATACTGAGAATGGGGAATCTCTTTTAATACTCCTTTGTGCAATACGGAGAATCTTGAAACCTAAAGCATTTGTTCCTCCTATCTCTTCTCAGTATCTTACCTTTTAGCCCCGAGATATTGAATTTCTTGGTTCCGCAAATCAGCTGTCTTTAAAAAGACATATTTTATCTCTCTGATAAAGTTGTATAAGATAGTTCTTCCTAGAGTCCAAATTTGCTCCTTTATATACTTGGAGTTCCATGAGGTTGTCTGGAAATTCTATTTCTCCTTTTCAAAATTGGGATTAAAGAATTAAATTTTGACCTAATGTTAATCCTTTATATTATATTCTCCAAAACATTTTTAATGAAATATTTCTGTTTCATAAAAACATGTTCTGTGTGAAATTTATATTTATTAATCAATATTTTTAGGTAAAGATGTATACCTTTTCTTTCCCTTATATGGTTATTACTTTATAGATGTGTATACATTTTTCATTTAAGTTAATTACTTAAAATTTTTCTGTCTTGTCATCATAATTTAGAAATCTTTATTTTTACTTATTTTATTTTTTGGCCAGTCATGAAGGATTTAAATTATGAAAAAAGTAGAGTAAATATCCATATTAATAAACAATATGAGAAGTGATTGAGCAACAAATGAGAAGGAAAGTGTCAAAGGCACCACCGAGAAAATAGCCACAATACTAAAAAAGTTCAATATAAAAACAATATACACCACAGACAGGAAGATAGGCCAGGTTTTACCGAGTGCAAAAGACAGATTAGGTCTCGGAACACCTGGGATATACAGCATTCCATGCTCCTGTGGAAAATAATACATTGGGCAAACTGGTAGGCTGATATCCACAAGACTTAATGAACACATTAAAAGTATGAAGAAAATGGATAGCAAAGTATCAGCTTTGGCGAAACACTTCACTACCAAGAACCATATCATAGAATTTGAAAAAATCAAAGTGGTTCAGAAATGCAGCAATACCTAAGGAAGGAAGATACTGGAAGCCATTGAAATAGTCAAGCGCCCAGAAAACTTCAACAAGGAAGGCGGATACAGATTAAGCAAACTATGGCTTCCTAGCATACCCTCATAACGCAAAACCTCCTTTGCACAGTTCGACACAATTTTCTTGTACACGATGGTACCTATCCTGATCTTGACCATAATATCTTTTATTCCAGGTTTTCCCGCGCGACTCTCTTGCACTTTTCCATGGCCATCCTACCATGTGCTTTTCCCCATATTCTCTCGAGCTCTATTCTATTGGCGATCAATCGTCCTGTCATGCCCTCGTCTACGACCGTACCGGCCCCATCTCTCCATTGTGCATGTAGGCCAAAAAGGGTCTCGGAAGGGGATAAACCAGTAGCCATGTGGATGGAGTCGTTATATGCCGCTATTGCCCAGGGCATTGCCGCATCTGTCTTCAACCCCTTGTCCACATTAAATACTCTCAGATGTTCCTCCAGAGTATTGTGAAGTCTTTCGATTCCCCTCCCCTGCTTTTGGGATGTCACGGCGTATTCCAATGCCAAGTGACAGGTAGATCTTTCATCTCTTTCCTAAGTTGCGCATTGTCAAATTCCCTGCCCCCATCTGAGGAGATCTTATCAGGCACTCCATAAAATTGGAACCACGTTTGGAGGGCTCTACTGACCGCTGCCGCTGATTTCTCCATCACCTGGTGGGCCATGGCTACCTTGCTGAAGGTGGCCACCACTGTCACCCATTTGAATCCCCGCCACATAAAAGTGTCGATCTGGAGCTCGGTTAAAGGTACCATATGTGTATATATCTCTGTTTGTATCCCTACTGGGGGTGACGAACATACTTCGTGGTATTACAAATGTGACATTCACTTATTACCTCTTCGATAGATTTTCGCATTGCTACCCAATAATATTTTCGTTTCAAAGCCGCCATTGTTTCATTAATCCCTCGGTGGTTCATCTTTCCCTGGTGATATGCGAGTGTCAACTCCTTTTGTTGATCGGGATCACGAATCGTCTTATATATGGGCATTGCCGTGCAAAGTGCCCTTCTGTTCTGCATTCATAGCACTGAATGCATAGCTGAGCTTGATCTTAGCGACTATGCGATCATCAGTCTTGTCTTAACTTATATATATATATATATATATATTTAGCTCTCATAATTATTATCAATTGGCAGCTGTCCATGTATGTGTCCGAGAATCCTTCTTCAAATTACACAGGTCTTGCTCATCACTTTCAGAAAAGGCCATGCTTCAAATCAAAAATAAGTTACTGGCCTGATGAGTATTTTATACAGACTTATTTTTGTGTTTCTAGAAACAAAACAGTTTCCCAGTTGTTGGCAAAGTCCACAATAGCCTCTTTAAGCAGATGCTGTTCTTTTTCTTTATTCAGCCAAAATTTATTTTTTATTTTTTGGCTTTTGGAATAAATAAAAAAAAAATCTACATTCTGGGACTAGGTCTCTTAGGAACAAATAAGTTGTCTTTATGACTAAAATAAATGAAAAACAACAATATTTCTAGCTAGAAACATACATATTAAAATAAGCAAAGAATATTAGAACATTAGAAAAAAAGGAATACAATATTGTGACATTATGATGGAATTACTAATAAAAAAAAAAAAAGAAAGAAAACAAATATCTTTAACAAAAACTTGGCCATTGAAATATATATATATATATATATATATATATATATATATATATATATATATATATATATATATATATATATATATATATATCTGATTACATATACATTAGATATAGATCAGGTTAGAAAAATAAATTAATTCAATATCTAAAACCAAGTTTTAATGTTAGTAAGACAGGGGCATGCCGGATTAAAGGAGTTAGCAAAGTAGCAGAATTGGTAATAAAGAAATAGTGGGAAGATGCAGATTTATGTAAAGGTGAACAAAAATCAGAAAACCGAGATGTTGTTGGGCCTAAGTGAATAGATGGCTCAAATTGAAGGAGGTTGTGATCACAGGAAGGGTGTTGGGTGCTATTTATTTGATAAAGAAATACCTGGGAAATAATATTTATAGAAGGAAGGGGAGATCTATTGTAACTTGGCATAGTGATGGGACACTGGGAATGTTTCATAGTTCTGAATCTTACGAAAATATTCATAATTAACGTCAGTCTGTTCCTGAGACTTCCCAAGAGGCCATCGTACACAACAAATCCATAGACAAAATGTAGGAATATGAGGGAGGTTTTTAGGAGTTTACTTTAGGACAGGAGATTGTGGAAACAATGAAAAAGTTATTTTCTTTTTACTTACTTAAACAATAAGCGTGAAAGGGAGTCTCCTAATCAGACTCCATTATCAACCCTAAATATAGCCTTATTTTAAGGTTACCAGGTCTGCAAGTTTAAAATGTCGTTTATTTCTTAAAATATAATTTAATTTAAAAAAAAAAGTATAATATATTTTATTCAAAGTACTGGCCCTCGCTTTCTACACATTTTGTCCATCTCTCGGGCAATTTATGGATACCATTCCAAAAGAATGCTTCATCTTTATTTGAAATCCATTCATCGAGCCATTTTCTTACATCCTCCAAATTGTTAAAGTGTTGCTCAGCCAATGAGTGTCCCATCGATGAGAATAGGTGATAATCAGAAGGCGCCAGGTCAGGTGAATACGGCGGGTGGGGTAGGAGTTCCCAACCAAGCGAAGAAATCGTTTCCTTAGTCAATCTGGCTGAATGTGCAGGAGCGTTATCATGCTGAAGAATGACTTTGGCGTGCCTGTGAGCCCATTCTGGGCGTTTTTCGATCAATGCGTGACTCAAATTGATCATTTGTTGTCGGTAGCGGTCGGTATTGACTGTTTCGCCGGGTTTGAGAAGCTCGTAGTAGACTACTCCCTTCTGATCCCACCACACACACAGCATTGTCTTCTTCCCAAAACGATCCGGTCTTGCACTCGATGTGGATGGTTGTCCTGGCGTTACCCATGATTTTATTCGTTTGGGATTCTGAAAATAAATCCATTTTTCATCGCCAGTTACAACTCGATGCAAAAAACCCTTTCTTTCGTGGCGTAAAAGCAGCATTTCGCCACAATTTTTTGTTTTTCCATCTGTCGTTCGTCCAATTCATGTGGAACCCATTTTCCAACCTTTTGAATTTTTCCCATAGCTCTCAGGCGATCGGAAATGGCTTGTCTAGTGACATTCAACTGTTCTGCCATCATTTGTTGGGTTTGGGTATTGTCTTCGTCTAATAAAGATTGCAATTCGACGTCCTCAAACTTTTTTGGTCGATTTTCTCGTTTTTTATCAGTAACATCAAAATCACCACGTTTGAAACTTTGAAACCAACGTTCACATGTCTTGACGGTTGGAGCAAGATCGCCATAAGTCTCAACAAGAATTCGATGACATTCAGATGCCTTTTTCTTTTGATTGAATAAGAAAATCATGACATGCCGCAAATGCTCTTTATTTGGCTTAAAATTAGACATTTTTAACACCAAAGAAAGGTATGAAACGTCCACGTAAACGACTTAAAAACAACTGACTTTTGTAAACAAATGACTAACAAACAAAATAGCGTTTAGAGATAAGCAAATCCTTCAATAGGCTAAGAGCGCATTCTATTGGAATTAAAACGACATTTTAAACTTGCAGACCTGGTAGACTAGCAGCATATAATTTTCTCTCCAGCAAATCATAAAAGTGCTCCTTATCTCTTAATTTAATGTTTATGCATTATGTTGGGTTAACTTCACTGGTGTAATTACTAACTGGTTTATACATATTGTTATTTGATTATTTACAATTTTATTTAATTTTAATTTCAGTAATAACTGGGAGCCTTGTGCTGAGGTTCCTGGGGATAAAACTTCTGGCATTGCACCAGGCTTGATTGAAGGAAGTGAATATGAATTCAGGATAAGAGCTGTCAATAAAGCAGGACCAAGTGAACCTAGTAGCCCTAGTCAATCCATTATTGCAAGAGCCAAAAATAGTATGTAATTCTTAATTCCAACTGATTAAATTAATATTTTTATTATAATTAAAGGTTTAAAATAAAATTAAAAATGGTTCAATATTGTTAAATTGTTTATAATAATACTTAACCAAAATATAATAAAAATTAATTAATTTAAAAAAAATATAGAAAAATACAATTACTTTTTGGCTACAAACTGACCTATCCATGCAATTAAGGCTTATTTTAGATCATAAAAATCTTTAGAAGGTCAAAATGACGGGTCCATGTTTTAATCCACCAGTGGGTTCAGTAATGGAACAAAAAGTGGGAAAACTTGCTAAAGATTCGACCACTTTAGGTTAATCATTCTTCCATAGCTAATCGCTCTATGAACATTGAGAGTTGTTATAATTAATAATTATTTTAACATAGATCAGTAACTTCTGTATCTTATCTTTTAACTATCAGGTATATATATATATATATATATATATATATATATATATATATATATATATATATATATATATATATGTATATATAATCAGGTAATATAATAACGTACATATTGGACCTACCCAGTTACCAATCTGTGTTTACATAATAAGGATTATGTATAATACAATTTGTTTAAAATAATGTGTTATCATAGTATGTACATTTATTGCATTATAAAAAATATATTATAATAAATGATTGCAAACTAAAAACATTAAGTTTAAAAAATGTTACACATAATTATTATTTTTAATAATTACTTTGTCAACTATGTAAAAAAATATCCTTAAAATATGTTTTTAAATATATTAAATTTGATTTAGACTATCAAACTACTTTGACCCTTATTGCATTATGCTGTTTATATATTATTTTCCACACATATCTTTTATCTTTATTAGTCAATTCTTTTTTCCAGAAAAAGAATCCATATCACCACGATTGATATGGACTTAGTTTTATCAATAACTATATATCATATGTTATTAGTGTCTAATTATTAAATTCATATTTTAACTATTTGGAAGAATTATTAATTTTTTTTTCTAGTGCCCCCTAAAATTGATAGAAATGCTCTGATGGATGTAAAAGTGAGAGCTGGACAAAACATTGATTTTGATGTACCAGTTTATGGAGAACCTCCACCATCTAAAGAATGGACCATAAAAGGAAATCCAGTTATTAGCAATGAAAGAATAAGAGTCATAAATGAAGATTACAGAACTAAATTGAAAATCATTGATGCCAAACGTAGTGATTCAGGTCCTTGCACTCTGTTTGTCAAGAATATTAATGGCTCAGACACTGTCACAATAAACATTACTGTACTAGGTAATCTTTTTCTATGTTGCATTTAAATCATTTAAGGCTTTATTTATACAGTTTCTTTTATTAAGGTTGTTTTCAGCATTTATTTTACTTTGAAATTTATAGTAAGTTAATCCTATAATAATAATTTATTTGACATTTTATAACTGATTTGACACATGAATTGTTTATGAATGTAAACAAAAGTATTGTAATATTTGGAATCAATCGGGATCCAATCATTGGAAATGGGCATTTGTCAGTAGACAATTTATCTTATTAATAAATTGACTAAATTTTTAGTCTGATTTTTTAATTGTAAAAGTGTATTCAGTATTTTCCTTCAACATAAACATTGGGTTTTTATAAGTATAAAATAATTTTGGGATAGAGTCAAAAATTGAAATTAATATTCATTTTCCTTTCAGAGCAAAAAATCATAAAATGATACTTAGTTATATTCAGCATGGAGAAATTAAAGTCACATCATAAGTTTTATCTTATAATTATGTTTCTAAGTTTTATTTTAGAACTAAAAAAATAAAAGTCATTATTTAATTTTTATATTTTATAACACACAATGAAAGCAAGCTTATTGGTCTACAGTTTTCGCATTCAGTGGAGCTACCTGTTTTGTGAATTGGGATAATAATGCTGAACTTCCAATCCTTTGGGACTTTTTTTTTGTATTCCATATTTCTTGGAGGAATCGTTGCAGGAATTTCTTGACCTCCGAATTTCAGTAGTTCTGGAGCTATGCCGTCCCTTGCAGGTGCTTTACCTACTTTAATTTTTCCAATGGCTCTCAAGAATATTATTTCCTACCAGATGTTCTCCTGTGTTAGTACCTTATTTGCCGGAGAAGTGCATTTGATAGAACTGCCTCCATCATTCCAATATTTTCTCTTCTTCAGTAATAATCTTGCCACTTCAGTCTTAGGCATTTCTCACTGGCTTATTTCTTTTTCCCCTCAATTTCTTCACTTTATGCCAGAAATTCTTAATGCTTTCACGGTGGTCTCCGTCGAGGCTTTTTCCAAACCTCTCCATGCCACTTTTTTTGCTTGATGAACCACTCCTTTGCAATTGTTTCTGGCTAGGCAATATTGACTCAAATTTTTGGGAGTTTCATCCTGAAGATATGCTTTCCACACTTTCTTCTTTATTTGAAAAACATGGCGCACTTCATAATTCCACCATTCTGTGCGCTTTTGTCTACCTGAAATTTTGGGCAAGCCACAAACTTCCCTTGCTGTTGCCAGGAGACATGATTTTAAGCAACACCATTCAATTACCACCATCTTGACTCGTGTGTCTTAATTTTTTGATTTTCGATATCAAGGTCCACTATTAGGTTATTAAAGGTGTTTATAAAAAAACACTGGACAAATAAAAGTGTACAGTAGTTTTTTTTTTACTTTTTCCTATTTAATTTTTTAAATATAATTTGTAACAATCCATTATGAAATAAAGAGTAAACATGCTTTGTTTGATGTAAATAAACACAAGTGGGAGAAGATGTTGTACAATGGATTGGTTATAATGCAAACCGAGATAATTAAAAGTGTACAACCATTTAGTCCTTCCTGGCTTTATTTGTTTTTGAGTTCATTCTTAGTTTTCGTGGTGCTCACATCATAAATATGCATCCGATTTAAACATGGATTTAATTACCTGCATAAAAAAAAAATGTATAGCAGGACCTTAGCTACAGAGGAGTTGGGCAAAAATGTTTAAAACTGTAATTGGATCAAGCTAATTAATGGACTAAAGAAAAAGTCTCTCGGATTAAGTTTACTTAAAAGGAGCATATAATTCTGACGCAGACATAGGTGATGGCAGGGAGAGACGTAACTCAGAAAAAGAAAAAAAAACAGATCTTTTGGAAAATCTGTGCCTTTCTATGAATAAAATATTGTTAAAGTAGGACAAAAAAGGTGACTATTAAATGTGATTAGTAAAATTGTTGAACCATTGTTATTAAAGAAAAAAATAAGTGTAATCTTTTATTTGTTTGTGTTTGCTTTATAGTCAAAGCTTTGTACAATATCTTTTACCACTTGTGTTAATTTATATCAAACAAAGCATGCTTACATTTTATTTCATAATATATTGTTTATTATTATTAAAAATTATTAAGATTATTAAAAATTATAATTAAAAAAATAAAATATTTACTATGATTTGAACTATGATTTGAACCAACAAATATATCATGGCACACACTATACCTTATTGCCTTACTGCATTTTATTAAAAAATAAAAATCACCCAGTGCTTGCATTAGTGTAGTCTTTCTTAAGTTGTATATTTATGATTTAAATATGATTATCTGAATATGAAGATATAAGAGTGATTATTTACAACATTGACTTATAGAATATTTTTTTCTTTGCATAAACATTATAACTTCAGTAGAGATAAAATATCCAGATAAGCACAACTATTCCTTTAGATCCATTATTATCATCAAATTTAGACAATAACTGATAGCTTAGTAAGTAATTATAATTTTTCACACATTTTAATAAATGATTTAACTGATTATTTTAATTTTAGATGTTCCACAGCCTCCAGAAGGACCTATAAGTCCATCTGAAATAACTAAAAATTCATGTTTACTTCAATGGAAGCCACCACGTGATAATGGAGGTTCAGATATTACACATTATGTAGTTGAAAAGATGGACAGTGATAGTCTTCGATGGGTTCCTGTTGGTGACAGTTTTAGTACTAAATTAAGGTATATGTTATAAACTCAGGATCAAAGTTTATCCCTTTAATTCCATTAGTCTTAATCTTTAAGAGGTGCGTGAAAAACCGTGCAGTTAAAGCGCCCTACCGAAAACCCTAACCCTTAATCTTTAAGAAAGAGTAATAATGGTAACATTTAATTGTATTTTTTGTAGAGTTGAGCATCTTATAGAAGGACATAATTACAATTTTCGAATAAAAGCAGTAAATAAAATAGGCGAATCTTTACCACTTACTGGACAATCACCAATAACTGCAAAAGATCCTTATAAAAAACCTGAAAAGCCTGGTACTCCAGTAATTAAAGGTTACATTACTTCTATTATTTTTTTTTTTTGTGTGTGTGTGTGTGTGTGTGTGTGTCTGTGTGTGTATATATATATATATATATATATATATATATATATATATATATATATATATATATATATATACATATATAGTTTTATGAGTTTACCATTATTTATTAACCTATATTTCTGTCTAGAATATGGAAAGGAATCTGCAACCATCCAATGGACTCCTCCAAAAAAAGATGGTGGATCTCCTATTACTGAATATATAATTGAAAAAAGGCCTCTTTTTGGGTAATTTCATTTACTTTAATGTATTTTTAAAATCTTTGTAATTTCTTTATCAAAATTGAAAATATATTTGAAATTAACCCCTATCATAATTTCACATCAAATCAAAACTAATAAATAGACCATAAACAATTCTATAGTAAAGTAAGTAGGGGTTAAAAGTTCATAAATGAGGGAAGTGCATATATGGGGAATTATTTCAAATTTATTTTGTTAGAAGAGGTACTATCTATGAGAATTTTAGTATTCAATGCAAATTCAAAACAAATGCAATTCTACAAAAATAAACATTTCTGGCTGGTTCTAAATCAATGGAAAGTCCATAAATATAGGAGATTAGCTCACAAGAAGATTGAAGATTCACAAGAAGTTGAAATATTTTAAATGTTGAAATTACTATTGACGGGTAAACAAAAAAAAAAATAATAATAAATAATAAGGCACCAAGGATGGACAACCTACATTACAGCATACAGTTGTACAAAGGTGGGAGAGAACATCTATGAGCTTAGCTATTATGACGAACCCAGAGAAATGTAGGAGGAGGCAGCATATATTAAATTTTCCTCTCCTGAAAAGGAGTTCTATGTTTAAATATCCTAAATATAGTAGAAACTGAGCACTGCTTCTGGTTGTCTATAAGATAACATGCTTTGATCTATTCTGACATTGGCTGTGAGAGTTGGGCTCTAAAAACACTAGAAAGTAGAATTGAGTGATTTATAATGAAACTGCTCCACATACTAACAGCAGCAGCTTGAGACCTATTGAAAATGTGTCTTAATGATACACAACAGAATTTATTGTTATATTAGTTTGAAACTCGTGAAAATATAAACAAATAAAAGTCCAGGCTATACAGAGGTTGCATCAAAACTTGTGCATGCTCTTTCAATTTTCGTGGAGTCACAATCTCGGCTTGTGTCCTATTTATATATGTACTATGGTACTTCTTTGTTAGAGCGGCCCCACTGATAAGACTGCTGAACCTTACATTCCGACACTTCCTCTGTTTAGGAGTTTTGACACAACAAAATTTATCACAAACCCATATCATTTTTTTTATTAACATTATATTTACATTTCAATAATAATAACATTTAAAAATGATTTATATATCTTTTAAATAAATAAGAATAAGATTTTATTTTATTTAATAAGATTCACGGCAAATACCTCCCAGAACCCACTGTCGTGGCAATACACCACTAACATTGTTATTTCTTTTTTTTTTTGTTATTATATCCCACATTTGCATCATATTTTATTAATTAAAAACAATAAAGGCTGTAAACACACTACATACACAAACAATATCTAACGTCAAAAGGCTACAACATTGGTTTATCCTCTACTGTTGTCAGTAGTGGTGCCCCTCTAACAGAGAAGTACCTATACTTTATATATGTGAGGTCTAGCGTTGTCCTTGACTTTACTATTGATCAATTCCAAGCATTTATTTTAAATCCCCTGCTACAATCACATTAGTTGTTACAATAGAGAGTCAAATTAATGGATTAGCCAAATTTGAGCAGCTCATGATGAACTATTCCTGTCCAATCCCACCGAACACTCACCATTACCTTCTTTGGCGTCAATACGGGCTTTGCAACCGTTTTTGTAGTTTCCCTGGACTTCGATCACTTTTCATCCCCTGTGTTCATTCAATTCAAAAATGACTAGATTTTGTTTCGTTCCAGCAGTGATCCACAAATAGAAACTAGGTCCATTAAATTTTTCACTGTTAATTTATGTGGAACCCCAAGTATCAAGTTTCCTTTGTTGTTCACTCTTATGTAAATTGTTCAAGACTTTTTTAATGGTCGATATTTAGTTCATTAATGATGTTGGGAGATGAAATATGTTAGTCTACCTCGATTTTTTGAATGATTTCATTGATTCTTTCAATGATTGGGATTGACTAATCAAGATGAGTTTTGACTTTACCATAGAAATTCCCAGAACAAAAACAAGCGAACAAAAATGGCATTCTGTAATCTCCATTTTCAAAGCTCAATAACTTTTGACTGAGTAAACTAATGACCCTACCTGTATATCTCGAATGCTCTATGGACTGTTACCTTTCAATGTAAAAACGGTGTCCTATCGCAATTTGGATCTCCTTTCCTTCGAATCACTTCAATCCGATTTAAGTTCCATCAACTGGGACGTCATTTACTCCTATAGTTCCATCGATCAGATGGTTTCCACCTTGACTTCCAATCTGCAATCCATATTAGACATCCATGCTCCTTTAAAAACCCTAACCTTACGCTGTCCAACGGCACCTTGGCTAACCCCGGAAATAAAAAAAATGATGAAAAGAGAAGCAGCAAGGAGAAAATTTTGTTGCACACATCTATCAGCAGACTATGCAGGTTTCAAACTACTTCCCAATGAAACACAATCTGCAATAAGTCATGCAAAATCAAACCACATCCAATTCATCCTCTCCAATGCAACCGATCCCAAATCCAAATGGAAAATACTCCGACAATTATTGCCAACAGTATCCGGTAAACTCTGTTCCTCTTCAATCACGCCAGACAATCTCAATAACCACATCGTACCCAACACATCTCCTAAATCCTCATCCGCTACCGACATTGATCTTATAAACTTTAACCCTGATAACTTCTTTTTCTCCCAGGTATCATATGACGAACTATTAAACGCAATTCTGAAATCGCGCACCAGTGACTATGGTCCCGACAATATTCCTTTAAAGCTACTAAAATCCTGCCTTCCTATCATAATGCCCGTATTACATCATATTTATAATTTCTCGTTACAAAACTCCGTATTTCCCAAGCCTTGGAAAACCGCGTTAGTGCGCCCGCTAAATAAAGTTGAAAATCCCTCCTCTCCAAATGACTTCTGCCCTATCTCCCTTCTCTCTAACCTCTCAAAACCATTAGAATGCCTATTTCAAATTTTCTAGAAGAACATTCCCTCATTAACCTTCTCCAATCCGGCTTTCGACCAGGCTATTCAACTCAATCTGCTCTCCTCAAAATCACCCATGATCTCCATACTGCAATTGAACAGCAAAAATTAACAATTCTGATCCTTTTAGATTTTTCCAAAGCCTTTGACACAGTAGACCAATATATCCTCCTCACCAAGCTACGAAACTTACCTCTATCCAACAGTGCTCTAGGATGGTTCAAGTCTTTCCTCTCAGATCGCTCCCAATATGTTCTGGTCCCCGGTCAACCTCCTTCCATAACCCTTCCGCTAACCTGTGGTGTCCCACAGGGTTCATCACTATACCCCACCCTATTTGCTATTTACATAAACGACCTTCCACTTCTTATCCAACATTCCCAGTATCATGTCTATGCCGTTGACTTTCAAGTGTACCTATCCTTTTCCCCTTCCGATCTATTACTAGCCACGGAAAAACTCCAAGATGACCTGAATCGAATAAATCGATGGACAATGGATAACAAGCTAAAGTTGAACGTGGGCACAACCAAGGCAATAGTAATAGGGTTAAACTACTTCCTTAAAACTATTCCCCATAATCCAATCCTCTTTCTAAACAATAATCCTATCAAATTCTACCCAACTGTCAAAAACCTTGGAATTACTTTTGCTCAAACCCTGTCCTGGAAAAAACATATCTCTGAAATTTCTCGTCATACCTTCTCCACCTTAAAGCGTCTCAATTACCTTCGTCACCTGTTCCCTTTTGAAATTCGTAAACTCCTAGTTTCTTCCTTAATTTTCCCCCATTTTGACTATTGTTGTAAAGTGTATGGGGGTATCTCTGGGGATTTCGAAGCAAAATTAAAACGGTTGCTTAATTGCTTCGTTCGATTCATCTTTGGGATCCCAAGAGATGCTCCGGTGACCCAATTTTATGAAGAATTGAAAGGGCTCTACCCTTCCTACCGCCGTAAGTACGTCCTAGCATCTTTCCTTTACCAAGTTATCCAATCCCGCCGACCATCTTACATTTTCATACATACATGGCTGGCTCTATATCCCGTCACCGAGACTGGGCCTCCTCCAAAAGCCTTCGCCAGTCAATACGATCAGCTGCAGCAGCTCTCCAGTTTCGGACTCCCAGCAGAGCCCATGCATCCGATGTCACTGAGTCCTCCCATCTGACATTTGGCCTGCCAACCCTTCTTTGTCCATGCATCCTTCTGGACAGCATCCTCCCAGGCATCGCCGAATCATCCATACGTGCAATGCGCCCGGCCCATCGAAGTCGTCCTATCTTGATGAACTTGACCAAGTCTGTATCCTTATAAAGGGCGGCTAGTTCAGCATTTTTCCTTCTTCTCCAAATTCCATCCTCTCTAATAGGGCCAAAAATCCTTCTCAAGATCAGTCTCTCGAAGATCAGAAGTCTACTTTCATCTTGCTTCTTAAAGGCCCACGCTTCCGATCCATAAGTTAAAACAGGGCGGACCAAGGTTTTGTAGATAGTGATCTTGGTCCTGTTAGAGAGGAATCTGCTTCCAAAATGCTTCACGAGGCCGAAGTAGCACCGTCTCGCCGCTGCTATTCTCCTGTTGACTTCTCAAGAGATGTCATTTCCGGAGTTGATCTCAGACCCGAGGTAGACAAAGCTGCTTACCTTTTCGAAATTATATGGTCCAGCCTCAAAGGTACAGGTTCCTAGTTCATCTCCTCCGACTCTCATATACTTGGTCTTAGCTTCATTAATGTGCAACCCAAGTTTCTTTGCTGCATCTTCTATGGACAAAAATGCTTCTCGTAATGCACGTTCCGATCTGGTGGCAATATCAAAATCGTCAGCGTACCCCAGAAGCTGAACTGTACAGTTAAGGAGGGTTGCGTTGAGTTGGATTCCGGGCATACGTACTACTTTCTCCGCAGCGAAGTTAAAGAGAAGACAGGCAAGAGCATCCCCCTGTCTTACACCGCAGTTAGTATCGAAGTCCTCCGACAGATCACTCCCCACCCGTACTGCACACTTTGACCCCGACATCGTCATTTTCACGAGGCGTATCAATTTAGTTGGGACGTTTATTTCCAACAGAGCCTGATACAGCTCCGGCCGAGTTACGCTATCGTAGGCGGCTTTAAAATCAACAAAGAGGTGGTGGGTAACTGTTTTATACTCTTTGCATTTTTCCAGCATCAGCCTCTGTGTGAACAGTTGGTCCAATGTGGACCTCCCACGTCTAAATCCCGCTTGATATTTGCCTATCTCCCTCTCGGCAGGAGGAACAAGTCTCTTGAACAGGATATTAGAGAGAACTTTATAAGCACATGAGAGGAGCACTATGCCTCGATAATTGTCGCAGTCCAACTGGTCCCTCTTTTTGTGCAGTGGGCAGATAATTCCCCTTTTCCAATCCTCAGGCATCTTCTCTTCTTCCCATATTTTCAAAATGAGGTTATGGAGTTCCTTTCTCAGTTGCATTCCTCCTTAGCGTATCAGCTCTGCCTGGATTCCATCCAAACCCGGAGCCTTGTTGTTTTTAAGCTTCTCCATGACTGCTTCTATCTCTTCATCATCCGGTGGCTCAGCATCGTTAGAGAAGTCGTCCTCTTTTCTGGCTATTTCTCTTTCAAAGTTCTCTCTTTGAAGCGCGCCGCTGAAGTGCCTTGCCCATCTCTTCAAAATTCCCCCCTCTTTCCGTCAACATAGTTATTTTTATATTCCCGTCATTCCTGCACATAGTTATTTTTGGTTTGAAGGCATTGCGGCCTCATTCACCTTCTGAAAGAAGAGGCGAGTGCCGCGAGATACCCTGCAGTTTTCTACATCCTTCATCCTGCAGTTCTCCCATGCTCTCTTCTTTCTCCTGTGCAGTCTCTTTTCCTCTCTTCTTTTATTTTGGTAGGTTTTCTGTGCTAGACGTGTATGGCGCTGGATGGCCTTCTTATACGCTTCATTTTTCTCATTTGTAGCTTTGATGCATTCATCATCAAACCAAAGAGACCTGCTTCTTGTCTGTAATCCAAGGATTTCCTCTGCAGCAGTTTCCATCGCTCTTGAAATCCCAGACCACTGGTCATCCACTGTGTCATTCCTATCCCTTAGTTCCTCCTTTAGCTTTATTTCAAGGTGTTTTTGATAGGTTTCACACACTTCAGGATCTTTCAGTTTATCAGCATTGAATTTCTTCACGCCCTCTCCAGTATCCGAGTTCCGTTTTGTGGTGATCCGGGCACGTATACGGGCAATACTGAGGTAATGATCCGAATCCACGTTTGCTCCTCTATATGTCCTTACTCCAATTAAGTTAGACCTGTGGCGAGAGCTGACTAAGATGTGATCAATCTGGTTGATATACTCTCCATTGGGCGATCTCAAGGTACCTTTGTGTATATCTTTTCCTGGGAACATGGTACTTCCGACGACTAGCCCGTGGGTGTTTGCGAAGTCTATCACTCTTTGGCCATTGGCGTTTGTGTTCGGATGGAGATTGAAGGTTCCAGTTGTTGGTAGGTGTATTCTTTCCATGCCTATCTGTGCTTTCATGTCTCCTAGAACTATTTTAGCATCATAGGCTGGACAAATCTTAATGGCTTTAGAGAGGTCTTCATAAAACGTGTCTTTAATTGTGACAATTAATCATTGAGATATTGAAAATTTTTCCCTTAAGATGTAGGTAGCACAATTTAGGAGAGATAGGGGTAAACTTTGTTACTAATTGCCGGGTTCTTCCTCTCACGATGAATCCGGTTCCATATATATGGTTTGTTTGGTGGCAGCTGTAGTATACGGTATGGTTCCTCTTTTCAAGGGTGCCACTCCCAAGCCAGCGGACTTCCTGGATCGCCTCGTTGTCAATGCGATAGTTGTCAATTTGCTCGAGGAGCGCCCGCAGGGCTCCGAGTCTATGTAAAGATAAAATGTTCCAGTAGGCAATTCTTAAGTCCTTCAAACGTTTCCTGGTTTTATTCCGTAATGACGATCCGGCTATTTCTGCTTGTAGAGGTTTCATAATAATAAGTGTTTAAGGGGAATGGGTTATTAGCCCACTGCCCCCGAGTCAGGTGGAGGGGCTGCCTCCTTGGAGCCTCCTGACCGGCTAGTAGCGAGTTGTCAGGCTCTAGCCTACCTCATCGGTCTACCAGGCCTACCAAAGAAGCGTTTCCCGCCTGCGGCACGGGGAGCCACCTAACAACCCTTGCCTACTCCTTCGCTTCCTCACCCTAGGAGACTGGCCATTGTTGGGTGATTCCACTACTTACCAGAGGAGGGGTCTCTGGCTAGTGTCAGCCGTCAGCAGGCATCTTACATTTTCGATCTCCTTCAATTCAAAACCACAGTGCTCTCCCGCAACACCCGTTCTCGGCTCCCAGATCTATATACATCATCCCACCGAACAGCAGCTATTGACAGAGCTTTCCTTATCCGATCCTCCTTCCTTTGGAACTCTATACCTTCTTCCATTTGTCGTTCCAATAATCTTCCAACCTTCAAATCCCATTTATTCCAGCACCTATTATCCCTACAATTCCCAAAAAATCGAAAATAGTAGGGGATCAGTTTTGACTTAATATTCTCTTTATTCGATGAATGAATGATGTCTTTTGATGTACATTTGTGTGTGTTATTTTGTATTCATATATATGAGTGTGTGGAATTCAAACCACGTACATATGTATTATTAATGTCATATAGATAGATATTAAAAAGGACAAAAAGGGATGAAATGTAAATCTCGGGTAATATTGTTTAATTTGTCTTCACTTTTTTCTTTTTTGTTTTTTTCTTGGCATAAATTTGATATATATGTGACCATAAATTTGTTTCTCTTATATAATTATTGTAAACTTATTTTAATTTTTTTTCTTTCTTTTCTTCTAATCTGTTTTTAAAATACTGTTATTGTAGGTAATTCACATTTTTTATTTGTTCATTTTTTTATTCTTTCTCACTTATTAAATTAATTGTAATAATTAATTTAATGTAATTATTTTACACTCTAAGACATAATAGCTTACAATGCCTGTATAATTGTTATTCTATAGGGACTTGTCCCAGAATAAATAAAGACATTATTATTATTATTAAATAGGACTGTAACAATTCAATTACCTTTCAATCAATTTTAATTAATCAAAAACCTTTCAATCAAGCTCCACTGAACAAGCATTACTAGAGATATGGTACTTTAAAACCTTCTATTGGGGAAAAGCGAGATTACTTTTTCTTTTCCAACATATATATATATATATATATATATATATATATATATATATATATATATTGGTTTCTACTTATCTTGACTGTTAAAGAAAAAAAAATATATATATATATATATACACAGTTAATATTTTGGGGAAAAAGTAATCTCGCTTTTCCCCAATAGAAGGTTTTAAAGTACCATAGATATACACACATTCATATATATTTTTATGTATGTTTTTGTTTTATTTTTCAGCAATTGGGAAAAAGTTGATGAAGTACCAGGAAAGATGACAGAATGTGTAATCCCAGGATTGAAAGATGGAGAAGCTTATGAATTCCGTGTGATACCAGTTAATAAAGGTGGTGCAGGTGAACCTAGTGATCCAGTTACCAAGCCAAAATATGGTATAGTAAAGTATTATACAATAATATATATATATATTGCATGTAGGATCTATTACACTGTCTATAATCAATCTGCTCTCTTATATGTATATTCTATTCTAAATTCTTCTTTGTCGTTCTTCCCGATGGCTGGGTCAGGGGTTAAAATGAAAAGTCCCTCTCCCTCTCTCCCTCTCCCTCTCTCCCTTTCCCTCTCCCTCTCCCTCTCCCTCTCCCTCTCCCTCTCGAGGTAGTAATATTGGAAACTTCGCATCATCAGACAAAGGTGTGTTCTGCAATTTACCGTCCACCCTAAGGACACCCACCGAATCTACAAATGGAGACAAGGAGTGTAGAGTAACTCTATCTGATTTGTTGGCCTTGAGAAAATGATGGTTCTGAATAAGTTTTATAGGACCATGGTGGTTTCCTTGTACTTGTTCAGCTTTAATGAACCTGATTTACGTTCTTTCAAACTGGATTTCGCATTACCGCAAAATCGACGAATATAGCTGAATAGTCTAATTAATCTAGTAAATGACGAAAAGTTGTTAATTTTTTCAATAATTTTGATATCATCTTCGTTTTTTACTAACATATTACATGCATCATTCTTAATTTCTGGTAATTGTGAAATAGTAGGAACAGTGATTTCATTTAGAGGCCAATCTGAAATAGGACGACGAAACCAATCTGGTCGAAACCACCATGAAGAATCAGTAATTATGTCAGCGGGGTTGCAACCACGAGAGGTGATATCAGCTGCATTATAATGGGAACGAATATGATGCCAAGATCAAAGGTTTTCATTTGATCAAAAGGCAATTTGAGCCAGGCCAAAACTGTAGCTGAGTCGGATAGTAGATATATAGGTGCGTCGCGCCATCGGGACAAGAATTCTTGAAGGGCCTTCAAGATATCTACCAATAACACTGCGGCGCAGAGTTCTAGTCGAGATAATAGAAAACGGAGAAATAGAAACTAAATGGTGGCAAAAACCTATTCACTCTGGTCGATACATACACTACACAAGCCAATGCCCCAAAAGATATAAAATAAATACGGCTAAAAACCTAATAAATCGCGCGAGAAAATTATCATCCCCCATACACCAAAATATAGCCGAAAACAACGTAGTGGACCTCTTATTAAAGAATGGTTATCCGCACAGCCTCCTTCGCAATTTATTAAAAACAACAAAAACACTTTCTAACCAAAACAACCTAAATGAAACAAATCCTAAAAAATACTATACATTACCTTATATACCAACACTTTCAGAAAGACTAGCAAAAACACTCACCAGTAATAAAAGTAAAAAAGACTCCGCAATTACCTTCAAAAACACAGCCACTGTGTCAAGACTATTTACAAAAACCAAAGATTCGGATAAATTAGAGCTAAAATCAAATGTCGTGTACGAAATACAATGTGAAGATAAATGCTAAATGGTAAATCCTATTTCGGAACATCGGAACAATACTTAAAACGTAGAGTGTACCAACACAAATATAGTTGTGATTCAATAATAGAAAACCCCAATAAACCAGATCAAACAGCTCTCACTACACATTTTAGAAATACACAACATACCTTTAAATTTGATAAACCTAAAATAATATACCAAGAGAAAAATAATTTCAAACGGAATATAAAGGAGATGATAACTATAGAGAAATATAGAAATCGCGCTGTAAACAAAAAATCGGATGTTCAGGGTCTTAGCTCGTGTTATGCAAATTTAATCAATTCATAATATATAAAAATAACAATAATCTAATATGATTCAACAATTAAATAAACTGCTGTTCCTAAAAAATGGATTACTTGTTCATTGATCACAGCAATTACAATACAAACAATTTATGCTGTTTTAAGAGGCAACAGATTAATGAAAAACTGATTCATTCTTTAGAACATGTAAGTACACCCTATCTTACACCGGTCATTTTACATCTATTTTAGAGTGCTGTTTGATGTTTTTTACTAAAAAGCTCATTTGTTCACTGTCAGGGCATGAATATGAGACTAACCAGTCTCGAAACGTCGCCTGAAAAATTAATAAAGAAATAAAAGACTGAAACTCAAGATTTAAATATTATATTATTCCCATAACAGTCAAGAAAAGTAAAAAAAAACAATATATATATATATATATATATATATATATATATATATATATATATATATATATATATATATATATAATTGGTTACAATATTTATTAAATTTAATTAAAGAGAGTTATAATTAAAAAGTAAAAAGTTTCATTTGATTTGCCTTGAATTTACAATTTAAGTTGGAAAAGTAACAATTGAAGTGGAAAAAGTTGTTTCACTTGAAAAAAAAGATTCAATAGTTAGGAAGAAAAAACCTTTTTTTATTGGTATTTGTCAATTTATCTAATTACTTTGTTCATTGTATTTTTAGTGGAACCTCATATTGACCCATTGGCTATGCAAGATATTACAGTCAGGGTTGGCCAGAGAATTAATTTTACAATTCCATTTGAAGCATCGCCAATTCCTAAAGCTAAATGGGCTATCAACAATAAAGAAATACACTTTGATAATAGAATAGATATAACTACGTCTTCCAGTGAAGCAGTTTTAGACATTCCTTTTGGTATGAGATCTGATACTGGTACTTATACCCTGACATTAGTAAATGAATTAGGCTCTTGTAAAGCATCTGCTCAAGTCAATGTTATTGGTATGTATTCTTACTTAATATACAACTTAAAACATAAATTAAAAACTTCAGATTTTTTTAAAGTATTTACTCAGCATTTTTGTCAACACACGTCACTTTGTTTGTTTTATTAATTTTTCTATATTTATCTTGTTTTATAGACCGACCTTCAGCACCTAAGGGTCCTTTAACTGTATTTGACGTTTCTAAAGAAAATGCACATCTTTCATGGAAGCCACCAGATGATGATGGAGGTTCTCCAATTTTACATTACATAATTGAAAAGATGGATACTTCTCGAGGAACATGGTCTGATGCAGGAATGTCCCCTGGCTTAAATTTTGTAGTTGAAAGGTTAATACATAAAAAAGAATATTATTTTAGAGTAAGGGCTGTGAATGCTGTTGGAGAATCTGATCCATTATCAACATTAACTGGAATAATAGCACAGAATGAATATGGTAAGAAATTTCATTTATTTTATTTTAGCATTAATTCAAATGAAATCTAGTCAATCTAGAAGTCAATGCTTCTATTCTAAATTACTATACATTTTTAATTGTATTCAATTTCTCCTTTTAGGGAAAAATTAGATATAGTAGAGAAACGAGAAGTTCAAAAGCTACTTGTTTACATTTTTTAGAATGCTACACTTACAGTCATGGCAATATTTTAAGTAGAAAGAGGGCAGACAATTAAAATATCAAAAATTGATAAACCACTTTCAGAGTTTTGAGATGCTTGAAAAATAATAATAACTTAAAGAAATCATAGTTTATTCTATTCCTCCATCTTTGGTTCTTTTCAGCATGCAAGGGTTTCGACCCTTTTATGTCATCTATTGCATAAAAGTCCTTTATTAATGTTTTAATTATACCCAACTGCTTGTCCAATAAAGTGGGACAACACTTCTTTCATAATTATATTTTTATCTCTAGTTATATCTGTATACATTCACATATATAGGTAAATACTAAGAATAATATACATATCACTAAATTAATGTATATTTATAAATGCATTTGTAGATGAACCAGAAGCCCCAGAGAAACCAAATATTATTGATTGGGGAGAAAACTTTGTAGAGATTGAATGGGCTGCACCAAAATCTGATGGAGGTTCACCTATATTAGAGTATATTGTACAGAAAAAAGAGAAAGGAAGTCCTTATTGGTCAAATGCTGTCAGTGTTTCTGGAAAAATAACTAGTGTAAGTACAACTGCGTATAATTATCTCTATTCAAGTGAATTTATTGAAAAGTAAAAATTAAACAGTTTTTTAAAAATTAAAATAAAAAAGGGTTAGGGTATGCGTTAAGGCGTTTAACTACAAAGTTTTTTTACACCATTTTGTTATTATTTGTTATAATTCTTGTTATTGTTTTATGATTTAAAATAAAAAAGCTATGAGGAAGTGAGCCAAATATTGCCCAATAATTTTGTGTAAAGTTAACTTATGTATTTAAAATATCAAGTCTTAGGCTATTACTTGAAGGAACAATAATCCATTACTGAATTTAGATCTCATCCATTAGCTTCTGCCAGAGCTGCACCTACCCAACTAGGGTGTAAAAAACCAGTCTATTACCTGCTGGCTCTCTATATAGCCATCTTGCTTTTGGCTTTCCAACTTGACTCTGTCATGAGTTCCTTGGGAAATTCAACCATTCATAATTGTGATAAAACTGGCCCAATGAAGTCTCAAGCTTAACAAACTTCACAACATCCATTCTTTCATACCTTTTGTAGAGTGCTTTATTTAATAAATTAGTCAAATAACTCAACCACTGATTGGGCACTAATATTCCTCTTTGAAATAGAAGTATCCTTCTCACTGTTGTTGTGGATCAGGTTTTGTACAGGTCGATGGTTAAGCAACCTGGGACCCTACCATTAGAGCATATGAGTTCTACAGCCTTAGTTTATTCTGATAGGAAATTGATGTGGCTCTTATGTACTAAATTGGATCAAAATAACATTGATTTGTTCATTAACCAACAACATGGATATTATTAATTTATATATTATAGTTTATAAAACTATTATTTAAACTATTCTGGTTGTGTAATAAACTTAATATTATTATTAAAAATACTTTATTTTATTTTCCAAAGCTATGATTTTAGCCTTAAAACTTATTTTTATATTTATTTCATTCACCTATTTAATGTTTTAGGCCAATATTGGAGACTTGATGAAGGGGCATGAGTATGAATTTCGTGTAATTGCTGTTAATAAGGCTGGACCAAGTTTGCCTAGTGAACCAACCGAATCAATAATCACTAGACAAAGATACTGTAAGTAAATAGCAAAACTTATCATGATACTTAATTCTATTAAAGTTGTTTTGTTAAAAGTCAAATTCAGTGCATTAAAATGTTACATGGGTAGCTCATAATTTATAATTATTAATGCTGATTTACTTTAGTTAGTTTTTATAGACAAAATAATATGAAAAGGAAACAAAGAAGGTCACGATTATAATGTATTCATAAATACACATTAAGGTAGTATATTGTAACAGATAGAGTAAAAAGGTGAAAGTGCAGGGAAAACAACGGTACAAGTTATAACGATATGAGCACAGATATAAACACATATAGACAGACAGACACTGCACACAACTATGATCCAGTCACAACAATAGAATGACGCTAACTGGAACAATGGCTGAACACAAAATGGATATCAGAATACATGCCAACATAATCTTAACAGTCACTTCACAGTGTTGTCTGTCTATAACAAATACTTAATATACTATATAGATTAAATACAAAAGAGGAATTACTTCAACAGTATACTGTGTTTATGAATGGTGGTCTAAGTTGTAAACTTGTTGTAAGCTATTTTGGCTTATAATTAAACACGAACATGGCACTGAAAGATAGTAATATGATAAGAAAATCTATTTTTAACATAATAAGTTGTTCAAATATTCAGAAGTTACTGGGATAATATAATGTTAAGTTAAAATACTCATGTCACATAATAAGATGCATCAATACAAAATAAATTATGAATAAAAAAATAACTAAAAATTACATTCATCATTATTTTTCAACAAAATATCACAAAATAATAAATAAAGTATATATTAGAAAAGATTATTTACTTACATACATACACAGCTGGCTCTACACCCCGTCACTGAGACTGAGTCACCAAGAAAATATTATTTAATTTAATTTATTTTAATGGTCATATTTTACCATATAGCTATCTATTATAACATACAAACTTTCATTTCTGTATTTTGCAATTTTAATAATAAGTGCTATTTATTAAAATTCCAAAATACAGTACAAAAAGGATGTAGTTATAATAGGTTGTATGTTATAATAATTATAATTACATTTTTATATTGCAATTTTAAACTTTAATTTTTCTCTACATTATATATTACAGTGGCACCAAAGATTATAACTCCTTTGAATGATATGGTTGTAAAAGCTGGCACCATTCTACATATAGCTATAGATTTTGTTGGTGAACCTGCTCCAGAAGCAGTATGGACCATTGGTAGTAAAGAATTAGTAACTGATTCAAGGACAACAATATCATGTATTGGCTATCATACAATTGTACATACAGTTAACTGTAAAAGAGTTGATAGTGGGTTATACCACTTATTATTAAGAAACAGCTCTGGGATAGATGAGGGTTCAATGCAAGTAAATGTCCTGGGTAAGTTTAATTTTATTAATTTGATTTAATGTAATTCTGTATTTATGATTAATGTAATATTAATAGTATTTATAATTCTGACATTATTTATTTTTATTAGATCGACCTGGTCCTCCTAGAGCTCCAC
Source organism: Arma custos (assembly GCA_037127475.1). Classification (NCBI taxonomy): domain Eukaryota; kingdom Metazoa; phylum Arthropoda; class Insecta; order Hemiptera; family Pentatomidae; genus Arma; species Arma custos. Next base: position 109,396,890 of record CM073761.1, on the reverse strand, counting down.
TGGAATATGAAGATATTACCTCATCTAGTGTGACATTATCTTGGAATCCTCCTGCAGACAATGGAGGTAGTGAAATAACGTGAGTATATTAGTGCTTTTCTATAAAATACTGAAGTTTATTTACAAAAGTGACTAGCTGTAATTTGCTTGTGAATATTGCATTTTAATTTATCCAGGTAAGAGTCTTTCATTTATGCTAAGGATAACTATAACACTTATATGAACTTATGCATTCACATTTTGACAAAGTATTTAAGTTTTATAGCATTATATTTTTAAATCAGTTAATATATACAACAGCATTTTAACATTTCTTACAAACTCGAAATTAACAATAACAACAGTAAAATAATACAATCATCTACATTCAGTCACTCCCCAATTTAGTGAGTAACAACACTATAATATGATTACTGTATCTAAAAAACAATAATATCTATGAATCTAATACTTTTCATTATGGTTTAAAAAAAGTAATGTTACAGCTGATCTATCTTATTGATTTTAAAAGGATTCAAATTGAACCCTTGAATGTAGGTTTATGCTCTTAGAATAAGATTGTTAGCAAAACTTAATATATTTGTAGCATATTTACACTATCGCTAAAGTTTATATATATATATATATATATATATATATATATATATATATATATATATATATATATTTGCATTTGAAATATTTATTTTTATATTTACATAAATAACTATATATCTATTTTTCTCAGTGCTTTTTGAAAAAATTTGGCCATTAGCATTCTGTTTTTTTTTCCAATATAAAATTATTTTAGAAAATCATATTTGATAAGTTTATATATAGTATAAGTATAAAAACCCATATAGCATAAGTTTACTTGTTGAGATGGTAAATTTATATTGATTATCATGTATGCAGTGCCTGGGTGTACTGTTAGTTGGTGCTAAGACAATGTGTTATGTTGTGTCTGTTGAATACACTTTTATCCTTTCAATCTGTCTATTTTATTAGCAAATAACCCTATTCACATGGGTTATGGGCCCAGACACTCTATATGGATAAAAGTGTGGTCGTTTTTTTTAGTTCGTTAAACAAGTGACGGTTGGCCGAATGTACAAACATAACCTACCACACCGCGCCGGCGTTCGTGATTTCTGTGCTATATTCCACTCAAACCTAAAAATGAGTGCATCGGGCTCAGGAATACCCATTGTTGAGAAACTAATTGGACGAGAGAACTATTCCTCATGGAAATTCGCAATGAAGGCGTACCTAGTGCACGATGACTTATGGGAAGTAGTCGAGACACAGGAGCTGAAAGAGGATGATGATTGGAAGAAGAAGGACCGAAAAGCTCATTCCAGGATCATTCTATTTGTCGATAAAACCAACTACTCTCATATTCGAGATACCAAGACTGCTTCGGAAGCCTGGAAAGACTGCCTTCGAAGACTCAGGCCTAAGTAGAAGGGTAGGTTTATTAAGATCCCTTGTCTTGTCTTGTGGAGGTTACATTCATGATGGGACAGGTGAGTTTGTGGCATCAGCTTTTTTAAAAAATGGAGTCTATTGCATGAGAACTTTACAGTCTAACAGATGTTTTTATACAGCTCAAAGTAAGGATTTTCTATGGCACAGGAGATTAGGCCATGTGACCGTAAGGCTATGACCAAACTCAAGGACTCATCCTTTGGTTTAGAAAGCAATGTAGTGGTTAAGCGAAATTTGCATCATGGAAAACAATGCCGTCTTCCATTTAAAAGAAGTAGGATATGCTCAGAAAATATCTTAGAGCTTATTCACACCGACCTGTGTGGCCCAATGGAGCAGGCATCGGCCGGTGGCAGGAAGTATTTCTTAACTTTTATTGATGAATATTCCCGGATGATGTTTGTCTATTTTCTTAAGAACAAGAGAGAGGTTTTCACAGTGTTTAAACAGTTCAAGGCCATGGTCGAGAAGCAAACGGGAAAAAAGGTTCGTTCAGATAATGGAGGAGATCAGATCAATAATTCTCTACAGGATTATCTAAAATCAGAGGGAATAATTCACCAGTTGACTGTAAGGTATACCCCTCAACAAAACAGAGTTGCTGAAAGGGCCAACAGGACTATTGTTGAAAAAGCCAGGACAATGTTGTTGGACACAGATCTTTCAAAAGTGTATTGGGCAGAGGCCGTATCCACGGCTGCCTATCTCCTGAACAGATCTCCATCATCGACCCTGAAGGATGTAACACCATATGAGAGGTGGTATGGTCAGAAACCGAACCTGTCTCATCTGCGTGTTTTTGGGTGTAAGGCGATGGTGCACGTCCCAAGACAAAGGAGAAAAAAGTGGGATTCAAAGTCAGAAAAACTCGTGTTTATGGGCTATTGTGACGCTACCAAAGGATATCGTTTTCTCGACCTAAATACTAACATAGTCACCTTAAGTAGAGATGTCATATTTCTGGAAGAAGGTGACGGAGAGAATGAAAAAGCGACTACTACGGAAAAACCAACTACTACTGAAGCTATCATTGATGACACCAAAGGGGAAACCTCTGAAGAATCAGAACTTCATCCGACTCCATTTGTGTAGAAGAAGCGTTAAGTGGCTCTGATGCAGAACAGTGGCAAGGAGCCATTAAGTCAGAATTCGCATCTCTGATAAAAAATCAAAGTTTTGAAGAGGCTGATCTACCTAAGGGGGTGAAACCTTTAAAAACAAAGTGGGTTCTAAGGATCAAGCCTGGAAAGTATACAAACCCGCCAACGTATATACAAACATTCAAAGCGAGGCTAGTGGTGAAGGGATGTAGTCAGATTATAGGTGTCAACATACTCACCCCTCATCCATCAGATATCTATTAGCACTAGCAGCTCAGAAAGATTTTGAAATTGAACATATGGATGTCACCACAGCTTATTTATATGGTCATTTAGATGACACAATATATGTGACTCCACCGGAGGAATACACTTTCACCTCAAAAACAAAAGACAAGGTTTGGAGACTCAAGAAAGCTGTATATGGTCTGAAGCAAGCCGGGAGAAACTGGAACAGGAAACTTAATGAAGCGCTGAGCGAACTTGGTTTCAAGAGATCACAAGAAGACCCTTGCATTTATTACTCCGGAAGTAGTGGGAGCTTTGTCATCATTGCTATATATGTGGATGATCTTTTGTTTTTTGGAAATGACTCAAAATTAATTCAGAACATAAAGGAATCCCTTGCAAAAATTTTTGATATGAAAGATTTTGGCCCAGTGAATCAATGTATTGGTATGAACATTACCCGAGATAGGAAACACGGAAAAATTTGGGTGTCACAGGAAGAATATTGTAACAAAATAATCAAGAAATTTGGAATGAGTGAAGCCAACCCAGTGTCCACTCCGCTTGATCCTGGACTGAATCTGGAACCTGCAGATGACGATTGTGAAGAGGTGGTTGTCCCTTATCAAGAAGCGATTGGTAGCCTCCTTTACTTATCTCAAGTGACTAAACCAGATATATCCTTTGCAACTAATCTTCTCAGTAGGTTCAATCAGCGTCACAATAAAAGTCATTGGCAAGCTGTAAAGCGCATTTTTAGATATTTAAAAGGTACTATTAATTACAAATTAGAGTTTTCTTCAAAGAGTAATGATCAATTGACAGCTTATTGTGATGCTGATTGGGGGAACAAATTGAATGATAGATACACTGTGACTGGTTGTTCATTTAAAGTGTCAGGTAGCTTGATCTCTTCGTTCAGCAAAAGACAAAAAACCATTGTTGTATCTACTTGTGAAGCTGAGTATGTGGCTCTATCATTTACAGTGCAGGAGCTGTTAGACAATTAATGTCAGAAATTGACCCTGAAAGTGCCAATAAGTGTTTTAGTGTTCATTGTGATAATAAGAGTGCTATACAACTTGCAAAGAACTCTGTTACTAATCCTAAATCAAAACACATAGATATTAGATATCATTTTCTAAGAAAACATGTTGAAGATGGAATTGTTTCTATCAAACATGTTTCAACTGATTTGATGTGGGCCGATATCTTTACTAAACCATTAAGTAAAGATAAGCATGTGACTGTGTAAATTTTTTTTTTGTAATTTAATGATTAATATCACTTGTATTAGGGAGGGAGCGCAGTGGCTCAGTGGTAGAGCACTGAGTTGATGTGCTGAAGGTCTGGGGTTCAAATCCCACTAGCTGACTGGCTTTTATTTAATCTGTTAGCAGCCAGAGATGGATCCTAGGGGATCTAGGACCCTCTTTGGGCTCACCCAGCCTCTATAAAGTGGGTACCCAAAATGAGGGGGGGGGGGAATCTGGCAGTTGAGCATGATCTAGGAGAAATCATCTCCATGCACAACTGTCGCCCAAGAAACAGTACAGTCTCTACCATGTACTGAACCCCAGACCTTTCATGGGTTGTTGTGGTACAGATTTTTTTTTCAGGTATGTGGAAGGGACATTAAATAAGAACTTTCATAACAACAAAAAAGAAGTTTTTTAATTTAACTAAAAGAAGATAAAGAATTAAAAAAAATCATTTTCATAGAAACTGTTAAAAAAATTATTTCTCCCTGAAAATACAGTGGATCAAAAAAATATTGGCGCACCCTCATTTTCCTGAATTATGGAAAGAAAAAGCCTGATATAACTGTGACAACAATTTTATTAAATGTATACATAGAAAGTTTGGCGTAGGGAAGTAGCGACCCCATCGCCCGGCCCTAGGGCCGCAATCAGCTACTGGTCCTCCAGGTTGGGGGTTGAGCGTACGAGAAGTGAAACCGTTATATTAAGTAAGCCTTTTCAATAAATTCAATAACATTACAAACTAATCTTTTAACTGACACGAACAGCAGTAATAACAAAAGTAACTTCTGTCCGTCCCGTTTGTTAATCAGTGTCAATGTATGTTTCACGGCTGTGCTGATCCGTTTGTAATGAAATTTGATATGGATAATCTCAAGCCTGGGGAAGGACTTAGGCTACTTTTTATCAACACATCACACAGGCGAAGTTTATATAAAACTGTAACCTGATTAACTAACACACCCAGCTGTCAATGCCCAGCAGAAACCACTGAACTTAGCATCTTGAAATTTGCAGATAGGTTCTTTGTATAGCTTAAATGAGCAATAAGAAAGGTAAAGTAACACATCTGAAATTTTGGATGCACGGGTAACTTATAGTTAAAAAAATTAAATTATTTATTTAAAATGATCTGTCACAAAACTTTATGTGGCAGACCAAATTTCACGCGAGCGAAGCCACAGGCAAAAACTAGTAACTTTATAAAATGCAGAGCCAGAAGAAAGTAATTCCATTATATGGAAGTCTACAGAAAATTCTATTACTTCGGGAGGGTATGGATCTTAGTTTCATATAAGTTTTCTGTGTCTATCTAAATCTGAAATAAATATCTGGCATTAATGTGGCAGTTAGAGTAATAACCACTCTTTTTCAATTAATATCATGTCAATAAATCAAGTATTAAAGTAAATCAAGTACCTTTATCAAACCCTCACTCTCTCACTCTCAGGCCCTACAGACCTACAAAAGCCTGACTTTTCTCTTAATCCACTCATTCCTACCCTGAGAGAACCTTTTTCAACCATTGGCTCACATTCCTCGATGAAATTCTTTATATATTTTATATTATTCTTTCATCTCAAGCATGGATGGCTTCTTATTATTACTCCTATAGGCTTAACTTCCAGAAGTTTCTTGGGTGTCTAATACCTTGCATCCATTCTACACCACCTCAACTGCTTTTTTGAGGCACTTATTCTTTATAATTTTTGGATCTGCAACAGTGTTTTGTGTTTTTCTCTGCAACCGATTTAAGTATGATAAAAATAAATTAATATACTCTTCTATATGTATTATTATTAATTATTATTCCATGTGAATATTCCTAGAAGTTTAAAGGAGTAGGTATTTGATTAGCACTATGAAATAAAAGTTTAAAACTTGGCTGTTGTTTTTTTTAGAAATTACGTTATTGAAAAAAGAGATTTGTCACATGGAGGAGGTTGGGTACCTGCTTTAAGCAATATTAATCCATCACAAAATCATGCCACTGTTCCAAGATTATTAGAAGGAACAACTTATGAATTCCGGGTAATGGCTGAAAACCTCCAAGGGCGCTCAGAACCATTGGTTACATCTAAGCCTGTCATTGCCAAAAATCAATTTGGTAAGGAAATTGTTATAATTTACTTTATTATTCTTACTATTCAATTTAAAAATTAATTTGATGATTCAGATACACCTGGAAAACCTGGAAAACCTCAAGCTATAGATATAAACAAAGACCAAATAACATTAAAATGGACACCACCTATAAGTAATGGAGGGTCATCGATCATTGGATACAATGTAGAAAGAAGGGAAAGAATGACAAGTAAATGGGTCAAGCTCACAAAAGACCTAATTAAGGTAAGTTTAATTTTTTGAAATTAAATGTAAACCTATTTGTGAGATTAACTAAAATATTTCAATGTTAAGACCGTGGAAAAATTCCAACGAAAAGCCCTTAGTCTCCAAACTAAAAGAGAAATTGAAATTATCTGTCCAATATTTCGCCCATTCAGTAAAGTGTAAAGTTTTATTAATTTGTTTGTTAAAAATTGTGTTTTTTTAAATTATTGTGGTTTCTTTTGAGATTTCTTCAATATTTTCAAATTATATTCCATCAAAGGAAGTCTGTTAAACTGGACATGAAAGTGCCAATATCCCTTTAACTGTGCTAAAATATTTCATTCGCCTTGATAGAGGAGGCCGTTTTTGGGTACCAGCAGTGCTTCTTGTTTCTTTAGGACCCTCTAGAGAGGTATTTTCTCTAAGCATTTGAAAAAAAGGTCATCCAATACTTTTAGTTATATGAAAGAAGAATGAAAAGTTGATCTGGACTGTTTTTTTTCAATAAGTGGAATGTAGGATTATGTATTGCAGAGTGTTTCAAAATATACCACACTCAAAAAAAGTTTAATAGGCTAAAAAAAAAAATTTAAAAAAGTAATAATAAATAATGTTAAAATATTTTATTTTATTTCTTTTATTGTATATACAATTTAAAACTTTTATTTCAAATAGTAATATAAAATACTATATTCTCAGAAGTTTTTTGTTATATTTATAGTTTTTAAACCTACCACTGTCATTGACCCAAGTCCCAAATCAAAGCATTTGAGAGAATACAACTTTTTTCAATTAATTATATTTATTAACATTATGACTTTTTTAGGAGCTATGTGGTCCCAATATCACACATTAATAGAACACATATTAGTTTGTGCTGTCTAAGATTTAAATATAAAGTTGAAGTGCAGTCAGTTCTTAAATTTCTTTTGGCGACATTTTGAGACAAGGTTGGTCACATACTGATGCCAAGTTTTTGAGACCAACCTAGTCGCTAAAAGAAATTTAAGAACTGACTGGAACTCAAGACAAGAATCAGGAATATAAAATTTCCTATAACAGTCAAGATAAGTAGAAACCAATATATATATATAAATCTGTCACGATATTTGTCCGGGCTAATCTCCGAAACTACTGGACCGATTTTAATGAAATTTGGCACAGATACATAACATTGTCAAACTTAAAATATAGGCTATACTTTATTACGATTAACGATTGAAAACCTTGAAATTTTCGGAGTTATTTCAGTTTTTGGCCTGTATCTCCTAATCGGTCCGTTTTTGAAAAAAAACATAATCGACCTTTTTTAAAGAAGATTTAATTTGCCACAATATGAGCCCAACCGCATCTCTGTAGGTCTAATAAAACCTGAGTTCAGTCCTATCATGTATCAAATGACCGGAATCTTATCTATCTATATATATAAAAATCTCCTGTCACGATATTTGTCCGAGCTAATCTCCGAAACTACTGGACCGATTTTAATAAAATTTGGCACAGACACGTAACATTCTCCAACTTAAAATATAAGGTATATTTTTTTTTTGTTTAACGACCGAAAACCATGAAATTTTCGGAGTTATTTTAGTTTTTGGCCTGTATCTCCTAATCTGTGCGTTTTTAGAAAAAACGTAATCGACCTTTTTTAAAGAAGATTTAATTTGCCACAATATGAGCTTAACTGAAGCTCTGTAGGTCTAACAGAACTTGAGTTCAGTTCTATCATGTATCAAATGACCGGAATCTTATCTACAGGGTATCCCGAATTTAAATGGCAAAACTTCAGGAACTTATAGGGGATCGAAAAACTAAGACATAAAGTCCTTTAGAGATTTGCTGGTTTTTGCTTAGTTTTAGAGAAAATCGCAAAAAAAGAAACAAAACAAGTTTTCATAATTTTTTATAATTATTGGTCATTTTTTATGAGTTATAAATATTTTTATTTTTTAAAGAGAAAACAAGTTTTCATTTTTATACTTATTTATTTACATTTATATTTATGTTATGCTCTTTTTAATGTAAATATTGCTCAAAATGTTGTCCTCTTGCACCAATGCAAGCATTACATCTAGCACTCACTTGATAAATAGCAGCTAAACATTGTTCTGATGATATTTGGTGCACTGCATCTATGATTCGGTCTCTTAATTTCTCTCTTGAGTTGATTGACACCGATTAAACTTTCTGCTTCAAGGTTCCCCATACGAAGAAATCCATTGGTGTCATATCAGGTGATCTGGGTGGCCAAGGTACTACTCCTCCACGTCCAATCCATCGTTGTGGATAATTTATATCCAGCCAAGCTCGAGCAACTCTGCTATAATGAGCTGGACATCCATCGAGTTGGAACCACATTTCAATCCGCTGTTGTAAGGGAATGTCATCTAAATAATTAGAAAAGTCGTTCTCCAAAAAAATGTGTAAATGTGATACCATTCAATCTTCCAGGTAAAAAATATGGTCCCACCAGTAATCCGTTCCAAATTCCAAGCCAAACGTTAATAGCAAATCCATGCTGAAATCTATTCTCTCTAATAGTTCTGTGATTTTCAAGAGCCCATACATGATAATTTCTTTGATTAACAATTCCTCCTCTTGTAAAGGTAGCTTCATCGGTCCATATAATTTTTAATGGAAATAAATTATCATCGCGAATTTTTTCAAGAAACCAGTTACTAAAATTCAATCTCTTGACATAATCTTGAGATAATAAATTCTGAACTTTTTGAAGATGGTATGGGTAGCGATTATCACCTTTCAAAGTTCGGCAGATTGCTTGCCGCGATATTGCTAATGCAGCAGATGCTCTTCGGATGCTAGTCTCAGGATTGTTATCGAAGTGGCGTTGGACACAATTTCTTCTCCGATAATCTGTTCTTACTGCTGCTTGGAATTGGTCGCCTTCATTACGTATTACGAATGACCCAGTCTCTCGTAGTCTATTAAAAGTTAACGAAAAGACTCCTCGATTAGGCACTCTTCTATTTGGAAATCGGCGCGCATACTTCCGCACCGCTTCTAAAGCATTACCGTTACAAAAACCATACACAAAAATCATATCAGCGTATTCAACATTAGAATATGTATGCGGCATTGTGGCTGATGCTATTCACACAAAAATATCGGTGTAACTGACTGAAGACTGATTTAGGAATTATAATCCTAGAAGGAAGCCAAAATGTAAACAAATAAAAGAATGTAAAGGATAACATTAAGTGTTTACATATCTCACTGCCTAGCCTGACGAACTTTGGTGATAATCGCTACCTGTAACATTATTGTTTTGTTTCTTTTTTTGCGATTTTCTCTAAAACTAAACAAAAACGAGCAAATCTCTAAAGGACTATTAGTCTTAATTTTTCGGTCCCCTATAAGTTCCTGAAGTTTTGCCATTTAAATTCGAGACACCCTGTATAAAATTGTCATGTCACAGTATTTGTAACAGAACTCCTCCGAAACGACTTGACCGATTCTTATGAAATTTGGTTTTCATATTCAGTAGGTCTGAGAATAGGATGTAAACTATTTTTCATACCCCTAAATGATACATGTCGGCCATTATTGTCAATTAAGCGTCGATCGTAGCAGTGATGCTTGATGATGCTGCATTTTTCATATGTTGTAATGGCATGTCTGAGTAGTGTAAATCCAAGTTATCAGTTAGGAATTTTGTATATTATTGATTTATTATATAATGTACTCAGATATAAGATAAATAAGATTTAAAATAAAAAATCTATTTAATTCTTTTTTTCCATTCATTCATAGTTTCTTTAAAATTAAAATTTTAACGTAATATATTTTTAAAACTATTACAACAGCCACAGCAACGTGTGGCCGGGTCAGCTAGTATATATATATATATATATATATATATATATATATATATATATATATATATATATATATATAATTTATCTTACAATTTTGAATGAATATTAAATCTTAAAAAAATCAGTTAAAGTATCTTAAATGAATAAAGAACCAACAATGAAAGTATGAAATGCAAAAAACGTAATTAGAAACTGTTCATCAAAACACGTAAAGACAACAGAGATTCAGCGTATGTAAGCCTGAAATCATGAGCCCTGGGACTTGTATGATTTGGAGGAGCTGGTACAATGGCTGACAATCACAACAGCTTGCCCTGTGCAGCTAAAGGGTTAATTAATTTAAACTACAGTGAAGCCTTCACCTTGCTTAAAAAAATAGATTAGGCATTTGTCGATCTCTTGAGTAAGTATAGAAAATAGAAGGTGGTAGCCCAGTTAAAGCTACAATAATTTAATAATCCAACAAAACACTGACACATAAATTAAAAAGTTTTTGTTGCCACTGAATAGAATTTATTTACAGAAGTCCAATAAATAATTTAAAAAAAATAAAATATAATTAAAATTGATCGGTTCCTCTTTTTAGACAACCGAATTTGTCGACTCACATGTGCATGAAGGCAAGCAATATGAATACAGAGTATGCGCAGTGAATGCAGCTGGACCTGGAAAGTTCAGTGATATTTCAGATATCTATGAAGCTAAATTAATGAAAGGTATTGTATTTATTGATTAATTTAATACTGATAAGAAATTCATGATTTAAATGATTGAGTAAGTTAAAAGTGAAGTGTATTATCTTAATAAGATGTAACAAATAGTGTTATGATATGTTTTATAGCCCAATTGGTGTTTATTTAAGTTTAAAGGTTATAAAATACATCTACTTTAAGTAATGAAGGCATTATTCTGAAATACTCATAAAATGAGACTGTGTAACTAATAAAATTTAATTTGAAAAGAACTAAATTATTTTTATATTTAATTTTCCAGAGAAACCTAAATTCTACTTAACAGATTTGATTGGTAAGAAAATTAAAGTAAGAGCTGGTGAACCAATAAATATTCTAATTCCCATGTCTGGTGCACCAACACCAACAGTTGAATGGGTGATTAATGAAAATAAGATGCCACAGACAAACAGAATAATTGTGAGCTTCTAGATCTACTTCTTACCTTATTGTTTTAATAACACATTTAATTTTCTTATTACCTCAATATCTTATATAGGCAACTACTTCAAATACAGAAGCTAGGCTTCATATAAGTGATTCAACACGCAACGACTCGGGGAAATACATTGTTACTGCCAAAAATGAATATGGATCAGATTCAGCTGAAATTGATGTAATCGTAGTCAGCAAGCCAGGTCCACCTGGTGGCCCTCTTATGTACCCTGATGTGTCTCATGACAGTGTCTCATTATGTTGGCATCATCCAGAAGATAATGGTGGTAGTGCTATCACAGGTAATTTTACTGTATCTTACTTAGTTTTTATTTTTTTGTAGAGCATGGGCACCCATACAAATTTTCCCATACTACTGGTAGGTCTTGTGAATAATGAATAGATATCTCATTTTGTATTTAGGCCTGTTACTGTTTCATTGGAAAAACGACCAATTTACAACGATCATTTATTAGGAATCAGGAATATTTTTTATAATGATTTCAAGACCTTAAGATTCCCTGCAATTGGTATGAGTGTCCATCTTAAAGAGAAGTATTGTTTTAAAACTTAACATTCTTTATTCTCAAAGTTTTGTTGTAATAGGGGTAAAAAAAAAGTTCCACTACAAACCATGAAGGGTCCTGGGTTCAGTATGTGGTAGAGACTGTACTGTTTCTTGGACTACGGTCGTGGAGGGAGGTGTTTTGTACTAGATCACGCTCAACTGCCATTCAATTGTTTTAATAGTTAATGCCCAATTAAGATACTCACTTTGTACAGGCTAAGTGAGCTCCAGGAGGGTCTACAGATCCCACAGGGTCCATCTTGGCTTTTAACAGAATAAATAAATTATCTGCCACACCCTGAGTTGAACCTGGGACCTTCAGCACAGCACCTCAGTGCTCTACCAATGAGCAAATCCACTCCAATAATGATAGCTATTTATATCCTTCGGTGGTATAAAATTATACTTATTTGCTATTTTTTATATATTTATAACAATCAATTGCCAATTTCTTAATATTCTGCCTGTACTTTATGCATTATAACTTTCTCTAAATCCTGTCAAAAAGCCACTTCCAATGGATAATGATCAACATTTTTTTTTTAACTTTTCCTTTGCAAACTCTTACACTATACAATTGGGAAAGATTATGCATTTTTTTTTCATTAATATTTGGTTCTAAATAATGTGATCTCAGTCAAATCATCTCCTTTCATTTATTTAAGGGTTAGAAACAGTACAGGCCCTACTATGCTGAACCCCTGCTTGGTTTGTTAAAATATGTATAAATAATGTATTTGTTGTGAATATGTTGGATACTCATCTATAAAAAAAAGTTTCCATTATTAAATCTAGTAATTTACAATTTTCATGAATATTTATATGCCCAGAAATCTATAGAATAATTATATGCCAGAAGTATATTATTAAATTCAGCTCTTTCGATTATTAATTTTATAACTACCTTCTGTTTTTATAACTAATGAATAATTCTATTTGTCAATGTCCTTGAACATGATTGTTCATTGGTGGGAAGGATATACATTAATCGGTCCCATTAGAATTGATTATGGAGCTAGAGAGCCAACTGCTACAACCTTGGAAACCATGGTTAACAGCAATATGAGGTAGGGTAAATGCTTCCAGGGTGTTGGAAAATTGAGTTGGCAATGAAAAACAAGGGAAGGTTTGAGAGAAGCATGGGAATTATGCGTAAACAAAGGAAAGAAGAATGGTGAATTGTGGTAGAGTATAAGTAAACTAAATAATTGTTTGAGAGCTAATCAGTGTATTGGAACCAAGTACTATTATAATTGTGCCAGAAAAAAAAGATAATAATTTGTGCTAGAAGAATAAACAAGTGAATGAATGAAGTTAGAGCTTGCCATAAACTGAAATAACTCCGAAAATTTCGAGGTTTTTCGGCCACCAAAAGTTTTCCCATCCGTTTATTCGGTAACAATCTTGGATTCCCACTAGTCAGACATGCCCTTACAACATATCAAAAATGCTGCTCTCTTCAATTTATTGCGACCTTAAAACACCTGGCCACTGGCCTTTAAAAAAACAACCTGCATTGATTCATCGAAAGGGACCTATATTCTTACATGACAATGCCAGACCTCATGTTTCACAACAGACAGTTAAGAAATTAAATGAGCTGGGTTAGGAAGTCTTCCCACATCCCCCTTATTTGCCTGACTTGTCTCCAACAGATTTCTATCTGTTCAGAAATTTGGAATAATTCTTTAAGAGTAATTTTTTTTAAACTGATTCTGAAATCAAAATTGCATTTCCAGACAATATTTCATCTCAAAACCGTGTTTTTCTCTGGGATGGAAATTTTGATAATTTCTTCTTCCTCTAACTCCTGAGTGCTGCTAAGCGTGGAGTTGCCTTCTCGGTCCACCGAGCCCATTGGTCTCTGTCCCTTGTAATTCTTCTCATCTCCAGAGTGGTGAGTCCTCTTACTGCACCGTTTCCCAATGTAGTCAGAGTACATACATCTGGATCTACCACGAGGACGTCTTCCTTACGGTCTAGCTTCAAGGAACCATCTGGCCTTTTGGGTATCACTCATTCTGCAGACATGCCCAAACCATTTCAATTTCTGCTCTTCCAGGATGTCCCGCACTGATCTTACTCCCAAATCCTCACGAATCCAATAATTTCTTATACAGTCCCTCCTGGTCCTGCCAACTATCCTTCGGAGGAATCTCATTTCAGCCTCTCCCATCCTGCTTGTTTGTTTATCGAGGGTTGTCCAACTTTCAGATCCATACAAAAGCACTGGAAGGAAAACCAATTTAAATATCCTAATTTTGGCATCGCTGCTTACTTCATATTTTCTGATGATAGTTTTGGATATCTGGTAGTACAGTCCATTGGCCTTCATCACCCGATTTAGAACCTCCTGGTCTATTTTACCATTTTTGCTCATGACTGTTCTCAGATAAGTGTAGGTGTCCGCTATTTCTAGGGGTTTGCCATAACATAATATCCTTATTATATATGCTCCTCTTCCAAATCTTTTGCTATTAAGTGCCTCAGCCTTTATTCTAATATTCTTGTATGTATCTTGTTTACGACTGAGGATAGACAATTCGGCCTATAGTTCCCACATTCGCTTTGGCTACCCTTCTTGTGTATAGGGACTATGATATTATTATCCCATTCTTGTTGTAGTTGATTCGAGTCCCATACTCTTTGGAAAAGCATTTGTAGGCACTTGAGCATTTCATTTTCCCCATATTTAATGAGTTCTGGGGCTATACCGTCTGGTCCTGGAGCTTTTCCTAGCTGGATTTTCTCTACAACTAATGCCACCTCACCCTGCTCAATTGCATTATCCATGTCATCTGGGCAGATGTCATCCATTCTCCCTCTTCTTTGGCAGTCCCAAAAGTTGTTATATCTGCGTTCCTCCATGCTAAATTTTTTCTGGAAGAACTGCCTCCAGACTTCTAGCACTTCCTTTTCCTCCGTCACCAGCCTCCCTTGTGCATCCTTAATATTCCTGACAGGCTTTGACTGCTTTCCCCTCAAAGCCTTGGTGATATGCCAGAACTTCCTTATGTTTTCCCTATAGTTTTGCTCTAGCTCTCGGCCAAACTCCACCCAGGTCTTCATTTTTGCAGATTTGACTACTCTTTTGGCTTTGTTTCTGTTCCTAACATACTCTTCCCAGTGAATATGTGATTTAACTCTGTTATATGTTTTCCAGGCCTCCTTCTTGAGCTTCACTGCTCTTCTAACCTCATCATTTCACTTTTTTTTCTTATTGGTGGAAGGCCTTATTTTCTGGGGATTACATACTTTGCTTGCAGTATTGAGTATGCGCTTCTTTATATCACTCCAAAGAATATTCAGTTCACTGTCTCCATTTAATTCCTGGAGGCATCTCTCAAGCAATGACCTGTATTCTTCCTGTTTTGTTTCCATCTTCAGCTTGCTCACATATATCCGACTGTATGCTTTGCTAAACTTCTTTCTAGATCTGATGAATTTTGTATCAGCTACGAGAAACTTGTGGTCAATACTTAACTCAGCACCCCTTATGACCTTGATATCAGTGAAGAACCTTCGGAGATCTCTGTCTATTATGAAGTAGTCGATAATGCCTTTCTCTCGAGCCATATTCCCCTCTACTCACAAATGTTATCTTATCCTTTTGTGGTTGAACCACGAGTTGCCTATAAGCATATTGTTTTCTATACAGAATTCTATAAGCCTTTGTCCATTACTGTTTTGTCCATTTTCACCTCCCCAGGGACCCATTACACCATGTGCATTAACTTTGTTATTCCCTGTTCTAGTATTTAGCTCCCACAGATAAGTACCATTCTTCTTTTGTTTCTGGCACCGTCGACTGTCCTTTTGAGGTCTTCATAGAACTGATCCTTGTCGTATACTCCTGCATCCTCAACTGGGGCATATACTTTTATAGCTGTAACCTTGCCTACTGACAATTCTACATCCATTGTGATGATCCTTGATGAGATTGGTTCCCAAGATTCAACTCTACTGTACAGTTCATCACTCATCGCAAAGGCATCTCCTTCCTTTGCTCTTTATCTCTCAGAAACACCGGTGTACAATAAATCATATCCGTTAGGCAATGTGTGGTGTCTGCTTCCTCTTTTCTTTATTTCACTCAATCCTATTAGGTCGATCTTATGCGATTTCATCTCTTCAACGAACTCTTTTTCTTTCCCCGTTAGTGATCTCATGTTCCATGTGGCGAATTGTTAATCCTTGTCCATGCTCCGTCCAAAACCATTAGACCGCCCAAAACCGAGGCTGCATTGATAACTTTGAATCAGTTTACTCCAAACGGGTGATTGGCCCAGTGATGGAGGCCCCTTGCCCAGGGACAACAGGTTGCCGGCTATACTCCCAGCATTGATTCTTCTCAGGAGAGGCGATCCTGGGGTGTGTACTGTATTTGTCCTTAGTGTCAGTGTTAGTGAACAGTGTACTGCTCTGTTATGTGTAAGTGCGCTGTGTACTGATCTCAGGAGACCGGAGGGCCATTAATCCCAACTATTGGAGCGCATCCACTAGCCCTTGCGGGGAAATAACACGTTAATAAAAAAAGGGTTTGAATTATTTTATATTGAACATATTTTGAAAAAAATGGTTTAACAAATTTTATAATATTGTTTTAATTATCAACCTTTTCTTTGAAAATGTTCCAATAACCCTCATTTCATAGTTTTTTTTCCTCTCTAAACATTATAAAAGATGTTGAACTGATTTTTTGAATTAATAAGTTTATCAATAAATGTGTTTAAAAAAGAAGCATGTGGTATAATATTTAACATTCATTTTCACATTTATTTTTAATTTTCTTTTGTTATTTTTCAGGCTATATTATTGAAATGTCTGATTTTGGTGTTGATAATTGGAAGCAGGTGCCCGGATTTTGTCCAAATACATCATTTACAGTGAAGGGTCTTCCTGAGGGGAAAAAATATATCTTCCGTATCAGAGCAGAAAATATGTATGGAATTTCCGAGCCGTTGGAAGGGAAACCAGTGCTTGTTAAAAGTCCTTTTGACCCACCAGATGCTCCATCACAACCTGAAATTGTTTCATACAGTCCAAGTAGCTGTAATCTCGCTTGGAACCCACCATCTAATACTGGTGGTAGACCAATCTCTGGTAATCATAATAAATTAAAAACATTTACTTATAAAAAAAGTTATTATTTATGCAATGTCAAATGCAACTAACATTTCAATTTTAATGAAACATTAATAAGTATTATTTTGATTTTATAATCTTCATTTCATCACAATTTTTTTAAATTATATAAATAACCTGAAATATTATTGTTGAAAATTTCTTTCCCTTTTTCACAAGAGCTGTCGCTGATAACATGTTATTAATTATTTTTCATTTCCATACTTAAAGACAAGAGGTATTTTTTCTTATGTATTCTTCTATATTCAATTCTTTACTTCTTCTTTTAATGCTCTGCATCATTTTATTGGGTGGTTCATGTTTTATCTTGATAAAATGCATGCATTTGGTATTATAATATAAACATTGAAATATAAAAAGAGACCTTACATAAATGTTAAGACCATGGAAAAATTCCAACGAAAAACCCTTAGTCTCCAAACTAAAACAGAAATAGAAATTATCTGTCCACTAACTTAAGGACAGATAATTTCTATTTCTGTTTTAGTTTGGAGACTAAGAGCTTTTCGTTGGAATTTTTCCACGGTCTTGACATTATAATATAAAGTTTTTGGATAGCAATAATAAGTACAAAGGTACTTACTACTGCAAACTAAGTATAAACACACCCAACAAATCCACTAGCACTCACATGGCGTCCTTGTTCCCAACTGCCCAACTATGGCGCATGCCATCTGTGCAAGTGTCAAATAGGAGAGGGCAGGTAATGGATACAGCAGTCTCCCCCGGTTAATTTTCTTTCTTAACCTAGGTTTGAAGTTTCATTGATAATGGGGGCACTGACGATTTCTGTAGGAGCTATGATCTGGTCGGTTCCTATGAGGTGGCTGGTTTTGATGGTCTTGAGGTTAAGTGCTTCGACTGGCAGGTGTAGGAGGACTGGTTTCCATTGATCCTGGATATAGTGTCTATAGGATTTTTTGAATTCTGAGGGTTGTGATTATAATTCTCTTTCACTGAAGGTTTTGCATATGTTGGAAAAAACCTCTTCTGGTTTCAACTTGGCAACTCATGATACTTGAAGATTTTAGTAGTTGAAAAGATTCTGTTTTCTACTGGTTTGTAGCTGATGAAGTACTTTTAAGTACTTGAATATAATTTAGGAGGTAGTTTCTGAACATGAGTTTGTTTTGCAGTTATCAGAACAGGAATCTTATTAGACGATTGAAGAACTGTAAGACTTTTAGAAGCTGGTATTCTGCTCCCTGCCTTAATATATTCAGATCTTAGACTTTTAAAATTTCAAACTGTTTTTTTTTCTATGGGTTGAAAATGTCCTCGAACTATCAGGCATTGGCTTTGATGTAGAACTTTCAACTGTAGGTTTTGTAGACTTCTTCTCATCAACTGGTTTACTTGCTCGAATTGGGTTATGACTTTTTAGAATGTTTCCTAGTTTAGCCACGTTTTCTCCACACAATCTGCACTTACCAAAATCACCAACGACATACTTACCGCTATGGACGACAAAAAACTAACAGTGCTTATCCTCCTTGACTTTTCTAAAGCTTTTGATTCTTTGGACCATTCTATTCTTTTCAGTAAACTCAAATCACTATCCTTTCCTAACAGTTTTATCCGTTGGTTCCAATCTTTCCTTTCTGATAGATCTCAAGCAGTTTGCATACCTAATCATCCCCTTTCCACTTTCCTCACTCTTTCCTCAGGCATGGCACAGGGCTCAAGCATCTCTCCTCTTCTGTTCAACTGCTATATCAATGATCTTCCTAAATCTGTTCACCACTGTTCCCACCATCTATATGCTGACGATTTCCAAATATACTTATCCTTTCCTCCTTCTGAGCTATTAATTGCGTTCGCCAGTATTCAGGAAGACCTAGATAGGATCAGTGCCTGGGCAAAGCTGAAAAAACTGGAATTGAACGCAATGAAAACTCAGGCCATTGTTTTAGGTTCTAATTCCCTCCTTACATCCATCCACACCCTCCCAACATTAATCCTAAACGATCATCCTGTCACGTTCACCTCCTCTGTAAAAAACCTAGGCATCACCATCGACCAAAACCTTTCTTGGAAATTCCACATAGCCCAGATATCCCGACGGTCAATTAGTTCCCTGAAGTTATCCCATCGTTCTCATCATCTCCTTACACAATCTTCCCTTAAGCTTCTCGCATCTTCTCTCATCTTCCCCCACTTTGACTATTGTAGCGTGGTATATGGAGGCCTTTCTAAAATGCTTTAAGACAGACTAAAGAGAATAATGAATTGCTCTCTAAGATTTGTGCTTGGCACTCCTAGGCGATCGCGCATGTCCCACCTTTATGATGAGTTACAGTGGCTCTTCCCTCCCTTCCGAAGGCAATATTTCCTCTGTACATTCTTATACCAATCTATTTACTCTCAACACCCTTCATATATTTACACCCTCCTCCAATTCAAATCCTCAGTTCAACACCATAAACAAGATCCTGCCTTTCCGATCTCTATATTCGTTCCCACCGAACTGAAGCATTCAAAAGCTCCTTTCTTGCCCGCTCCACCACACTGTGGAACTCAATCCCTCCTAATATCCGTCATAGTCCCTCACTATCGTCATTTAAATCCTTGCTTTTCCAACATCTCCTAGCTTCCCAAAAACATGCTGTCTAAGCAGGTTAGTCATTAGCTTTGATTGTAATGTATAGAAATTCATTGTACTATTTATTTCTTTTAATTTTGTCTTTTAAGAAGCTGAACATCTTGTAAAGAATTTATTGCATGCTAGCTCATGCATTTAATAAAAGCAGTGGATTTATCAATTCTCTTTAATTGCTTGATATCTTGTCAAGACTTGCACTGTTCATTTACTTATTATTATTTTTGTTTAAATATTTCTTTTTAAATTGTTTTTTGTCATTTTTTACATGCTTTATGATTTGTAATACTTAGCCTTCTGGCCAGATAAACATTATGTTTCTTTTTCTGTTCATATTTGTTATTCTAAAGGGACATAGTCCCAGAATAAAGTTACTTTTCTATTCCATTCTAAAATTACAAGAATTTTTTAGGACACTGTCATGTTTCTTCTTCGAAACCTATAACTAAACTGAGGTTTTTTTGAAGAAGTCAAATGGGATTAAACAAGTTTATAGAATGTTCTAAAGGGATTATTATATATTAAATAGGATTAAAATATTTACAGTCCTTTGAAATCTTGAATTTGAAAGAATGGCCATTTTTTTTGTATACACCCTTTTATATATAAAGGCATTGTCACTAAAAAATGTATTTTCTGTTATTAAAAAAATTGCTAACTTAATGATTTTTAGGTTATTATGTTGAAAAACGAGAACGTGGTGGTGATTGGGTTAAAGTCAATAATTTTCCAACACCCAATACCTTCTTTATGGTACAAGGACTTCACGAAGGATTACGGTATGAATTTCGGGTTATAGCTGTGAATGAAGCTGGCCCTGGAAAACCAAGCAGACCTACTGACCCAATGGTTGCTAAAGAACAAAAACGTAAGAATATTTTTTACTCCCATACATCAAGTTTCAAGTTTGGTAAATCCCTTTGTGTCAAGTTTGGTAAACACTTAAGCTAAGAAGTACCATAAACTAGAGTAATTTTATGTTGATAAGGATTTAAAATTTGCGATTTTTAAGTAGGTTCATTGTTATTGCTTTTTTATCCTGACAAACTGAAATCAAAAACTAAAGGTTAGTTAATTGCAATGGCCTCACTTAAAAATTTTAATGATGTGGAAATGGTTGACTAGATATATTTTTAGAAATTTTGAAAACAGTTGGGGGTACAGACAATATTATACAATGTACTGCACCCCCAGACCATTTTCAACAGTTAAAATGTGTTAAAGTTAAATCTTGAGTGGCATAAAGTTACTTATTTTTAATTTACTTCAGTTTACAGTATATTTATGTTTTAGTCTATTTTTTTTTTCAGATTTCTTATTTTAATTTTCTATTTTTTCCTTTTATCTTTATTTTCCATTTTTTTCTTTCATTTTTATTTTCTATTTTTCTTTTCTTTTAGTTTTCTCTCTTAAATAGCTGTAAAAACAAAGTAAAGTGTACAGATTGAAATTCATTTTAAATTAATAACCTTAAAAATACTTTGGTTTCCTATCAAGTATATCCCGAATTTCAGCAAAAATTATTCTAATGTTCTTATGTTCTGCTGCATTCTGCATATCAAGAAAAAAACATGAAATTTTAAATACAATTTGTACCTAAATGATGAAGTAATCAAAGAATTTATTTATTAAATTTGGAATAGACTGATGTTTTAACTATATAGGTATATTTTGAAGTATACAAATACTGTAGTACATGATTATAATAAAATAGATTAACACAATAACATATCAGTTTGTGCAAGGAATTAAATTGTTTTTTTTCATACCACAATTATCTTTGAAATAGTCATAAAAAAAAATATGTAAGCTAAATCTATTTAACCTACATTTTATGAACAAAAAATCATAGCTTGAACTAAAATATCTATTGATAGTTTAGTATTTTTCCAGTTATATAGTCTTAAAGTTATGTAAAAACAATATTATGAAACAATTTTATTAATATTAAATAAAAAAATATGATATTGCATAATAGATACTATTAATTCCTTTTTATTATAACAGAGAAAAGTTATTATAAAACTCATTCTTGCTTCTGACTTATTATATGTAAATCTTTCCCACTGAACTCTAAACTGAACATATATTATAACTGCATCTAATTTCTTTTATTACTATTTTTTAAATAATGTCTTAGGTAATAAGTGAAATATATTTCCCTTATTTTTTTAATTCAGTAAAGTAAATGATAGATTGTTTTTTTAACAAATAGTATTAATAAATTCAATATTGTTGCTTTTTTACTTAATATCATGGAAAGCATTAAAGGAGGATGATAATTAACAAAAAGTGATATCATATTCCAGGTGTTCCTGATCCACCAGAGCCTCCATTAGCTGACAGAATCACAAAAAATAGTGTCACTCTGTCCTGGAGACCTCCACGAAGTGATGGTGGTTCCAAGATAAATGAATACAAAATTCAGAAAAAATCAAGAGGAGATAGCGATTGGTCAGAAGCTGCCATTCTTGATGCTCCTAATTGTATTTATACTGTAAGTAAATTATTTTATAAACTCAATAGGAAAGTTATTTGGATGATTATTAAATATGTATAAGGGTCAGTGGTAAAGCACTGAGTTGCCATGCCGAAAATCCTGGTTCAAATTCCGCTGCTGGAGACTTTTATTTAGTCTTTTAGAAGTCGGAAATTGATCATATGGGATCTAGGACCCTCTTGGGGCTCATCCAGCCTCTACAAAGTAGGTACTCAAAATAAGGGGGAATGGCGGTTGAGCGCGATCTAAGACAAATATATAAATATATATATATATATATAACTTATAAAATAAAATCTGTATTTTCATTTTAAAAACATTGGGATATTTAAAAAAAAATATAATCAAGTGTATATGCTTCTTTTGAGTGTCGGAAAAGATGAATGATGTATTTTATACATCATATTAAAAAAATTGTTAAGAAAAAATCCCAACATAAAATGGTATTAAGAATTAAACATTATGTTTAGGTCTTTACTGGGAAGATTTTAACATTCAACTATAATCTGCATAATGTCACTCAAGACTGATACTTCCATCGAACGTGAAATCTCACTCAACACTGATTCGTCTTTAGTATCTATTTTTTAAAACAGCTTTTACAGAGCTAAGCTTCAAACCGACGATATAATTCACTCGATCAAGGATTTTTCAAAGAGGGAAGAGAATGGAAATCATTAATTTGGGGAAAATTTTGAAAGGTTAAGTAGGTTGACTGGTGGTAAAAAACAAACCAAAAACATTTAGATGAAAATAAAATTATTAATTACAAATAAATAATTAATACTCATAATAATACTTATAAATAAATACAATACTAGTAACTAAATAATAATAGTGGAAAATAAGAAAAAATAGGGGTGGATAATTAGTTATTAATATAGTTTTATTTAACAATTTTTTGTACAAATTAGTTGTTTTTCGTATCTAAATGGTCTTGCTACAGATTTTGGCCCAAACAGTCGCCTTCTCTAACACCCCTCACTGTCATGCTCTCCTCCACAACCTGCAACCATCTTTTATTGGGTCATCATCTTTTCCTCCTTTCCGTAGGGCAATAGTTGGAAATTGTTTTTGGGCATCGTACCTCTGCCATTCTTTTTTAAGTGGCCATACCATTGCAATCTCCTTGTTTCTACTGTGAAGAGGATCATTGTTTCCTGATTTCCCAGTTGCCTAATAAAGATGTGTTGAATTCTAGAAATAGCAAACAGAGTCTCCAGAAGTCCATCTCCACGGCCAACAATTTCCTTTCCTACTTTTTCTTAATTGTCCACATTTCGAATCCATAGAGGATAAAATTTTCCATCATTGAGTGGAACATCCTTTTTTTTTGTTTGGAGGTTAACAACTCCTGTTTACTCCATAGAACAGAGTTAAGACACCCAATAATTTTTCTGCCTCTTAATTAATTCCTCTTAATTTTTTCTGTTATGTTTTTGTTGGAGCTTCCACCATCAGTAAGCCATCTTCCAAAATATTTATATTCACGGTTTTTTATTTATTTCCCAATTTTTGAGGGATAGGCCTGTTATATTTGTATGTATTGCCATGTACACAGTTTTCAGCTTGTTCATTTCCAGACCCTAAGCAGCATATTCCTACTGAAGTTTTATTGGCATGTAGCTGACATCTTCATCATACTGTGAATGCTTGCGAATATCACCTGGTCATAAGCAAATTGTAGGTTTTAAAGGAATTTATTACCTACTTGTACACCCATTCCCCTACATTTTCTCTTCCAAGTTTTTAGTTCCAAGTTTGCATAATGGGACTTTATCATAGGCTTTCTGGAGATCTATAAAAATCATATGAATCTCGCTATTGCAAGCATATTTTTTTTCAATAAGCTGCATGATGGTAAATATATAATCAATACATGACTTGTTTACCTGAAAACCAGCCTGTTCTTCAGGTATTTTCACATAACATTCTCCTTGTAGCCTAGAGCTTAATATCCGGCCATTAAGGCGCCTGATGCTGCTATTAACTGTGATCCCTCTGTAATTGGAGCATTCCTTTTTACTCACCTTCTTAAAGATGGGCGTTATGTGCCCTTCAGTTCATTCACCTGGCACAGTTCCACTTTGTACGCACGCTGTCATAAGACTAGCAAGGTAATTTTTAAGTTCGAGTGGCCCATTTTTTATCAGTTCTGTGGGAATATTACCTCGACCTGGAGTTCATCCGTTTTTCATCCTTTTTAGTGACTCCTCTATTTCTTCAACAGATATAATCTGTTTTGATGTTAACTGAAGGCACTTCAATAATAAATTCAGAGTGTTCCTCGGTAAGTAATCTAGAGAAGTACTTTATCCAGTCGTTCTGTGTAATAAAGTCGACAGAATTTGTTCGTTTTGGAATTTGGATTGATTTTAATACCTTCCAGGCTTCCTTTGGTTTCTGAACATGCGTGCAGTTGTTTATTAGTGTACACTTTCCTTCCCAGTACTTATTTATTGCTTTGATCTTTTTACGTTTTACATTTTTGCAGGAAAATGTTCGGATTCCTACTTGAGAACCATGTAGAGTATAACAGCTTTTTTTCAGCAATCACTACTGCCATTTCCTCATTCCACCAATCGTTATTTGTTTCTATTTTTAGGGAACTCTTTTTTTCCCCAATGCTTCTGCAACAACTTCGTGGACAGCTTCTTTCAGGTGATTGGCATTCTTTTACTGATTTAATAGTGACTTTGTTAGTTAATTTTGTTTTTAATCAATTTTGAAAAAGAAGTTAGACCAATTCTTGTTGCATACTATCTATGTTAAACTTTATTCATGGTTGTGGGTTACTCACTTTTTGAAAATTTTTTTGAAAGACTGATGCTTTGAAAAAAAGGTTTGAACATTATTTCACTCTTTAATAAGAAATGATCTGTTCTGCATTTGGATCCTCTCATGACTCTCACATCTGAAGGTTTAACTACTATGTTTTTTCTTAAAATTGGGTAGTCAGTAATAAATTTTAGCTGTTTTTTAGGCCTGTGCCAGGTGTAGTTATGTATTTCCTTATGTTTGAAGAATCCATTTAAGATTTTCATTTATAATTCTTCACAAATACTTATTAGTCGCCGGCCACTATCATTGACAGTCATTTATTATGATTCATAAGAATTCATCGCATCTTCCCACAACTTTGTCACCCATTTTTAATGTCTGTTCTTGCATTTAAATCTCCTAGCCAAACCAAAATTTTCTGTCAGCTAAGCTTTTTATTATTAATATATTAAGAAATTTAAAATTTAGGATTTTTTATTTACAGAAAGAGATTCTAATTGGATATGAATGCATTCTGAGGGGAGTCATTTCTCATAGGTTTGAAGTTTTCAATTCCAAGTTAATTCATAGGAGTTTTTTTTTATGAAATCAAATGAACAATTTAAGGATGTGGAGTGTTCAGAAAGTTTAGAGACCCTAGTTTTTGATATGAAGTGGATTATCTATCTATCTATCTATCTATCTATCTATCTATCTATATATATATATATATATATATATATATATATATATATATATATACACATAAAAAAAACCTGTATCATCATGATCCCTGTACCATCAGTGAACGGGTCTGGGGTTCTGTACATGGTGGAGACTGTACTGTTTCAAGGACAACAGTTGAGCAGGGAGGTGATTTGTTGTAAATCACGCTCAACTGGCACTTTATAGAGGCTGGGTAAGCCCCAGGAGGGTCTTAGATCCCATATGATCCATCTCTGTCTGCTAACAGATTAACTACACTATAATTTGTAAGTTATAAGTTTTTTGTTTCATCACTAAAAGTGGAAATACAATTTGAAGTGGAATAAGGGACGTATTATCCATTATTAGTATGGTGCTTAAGTGGAACAGGATCTTTTAGATATGTGTAGACATGGCAAAATTTGTTGTGGGATCTGAAGACAAGTAATAGATTGATAATAAAGGAATGTAAGGATTATTTAATGTTAATTGAAAAAAGAAAAAATATGAGGTAAGAATCTAAGTAAGGATATATAGGGTATTGTAGACAAATAAATATAATTTTTGGGATGGAAAAATGGAGAAACTATTTTTATAGTACTTGATACATTTGTTAATAGTATTGGTGGTATGGTAGAGAAGTTATTAGACAATAATATCTGTTTTATACAGTGTGTTTTGGTTGCATGGAGACAAGAATTGAAAAGAGAAAAAAAATGGGGGAAAATATTTTAGCTGCATTTATTTTTATTCTTGAGCAATACTGTTTTGTTTTACAGTTTTGGGATATAGTGTTGTTTGAGATTATTATGATGAGAAGGTCTAGATAAGAATTCACAGTGAACACTACAGAGGATAGTAGGGAAGCGGATCTATAAATGATTGAAAATGGAGGGAGAAAAATTTGGCCCCAAAACTGATTAAAACCATCTTTTTTTTATCTATGTGAACTATCCTTCCACAATATATTTGTTAAATAATTAATCTATTTCTTGATTGATGATATTGCAGTAGCAGCCAAGACACACAAGATGAAACAACAATAATAAATAATTTCATTGTAGAAAAGCTATGACAGTAGCTCTAGCAATAATTCTGGCATCAGGATTAAATAAAACTGTATGATGAGATGCTCTAAGTGGGCATAAAAATGACTGATTAAAACAGTCTCATTGCCTCACATTGCTTTATTATCAGAATATTCGACTGATATGGAAGGTGTTGAAAAAACTGAGAACTTAATACAATAAGTATTATTTTTAAATAGGATTAACAACTTTTATCAAATTTGCAAATAATTTGATTTATCCATATTTTAATTACCAGTAACGTTGAGAGATGATTAATTACTTCAAACAAACATGCTTCAATATTAAGGAGAAGCCATTTTGAAAATGGTTGTCAAGCTTTATTGGACAATTAAAAAGTATATTAGACCTAGTTTATATAAATACCATTTTACTGTATTTTTATATAACAAGTTTAATCAAAATTATTAGCCATTTTCAAGAAAGTACTTTATGTTATTGGTTGTACATATTTTCTGTAAAAGCATTTAAATTAAAGTTACTTATTTTGAAAAGTATCTTTAAGAATCTATAACAATTTATATATTAATATATATTAAAAATATAATAACAATATATATTCACAGAAACATACCATTTTATGAGATACTTGATTTTTTAGATCAAGTGGACCTTAAAATGTGTACTTATGTTGGAAACTTAGACTCAAAAGTTTCACTATTGCAATACTTTTACTATAGATTTCAAATATAGTTCCACCAAAGTAATAAATCACTTTCCAAATGGAAATAATACTGTATAGAATTAAATGTTTACTGCATTCTAGTTATTTGGAAACTTTGCTTTATACTGATTTACCTGATGTTATATTTATAAGTTGGTTACTAC
Organism: Arma custos; assembly: GCA_037127475.1. Taxonomy (NCBI): domain Eukaryota; kingdom Metazoa; phylum Arthropoda; class Insecta; order Hemiptera; family Pentatomidae; genus Arma; species Arma custos. The sequence goes on along the minus strand of CM073761.1, from coordinate 109,369,307 downwards.
AAAGATTATCCATGTCAACCTCCACTATCTAAAAACTACCATTGCTACTGTGTTAGTTTTAATTGTTACTGTAACATGTATTATGTTTTTAAATATTTTAATTTCCCTTAAAAAATTGTAAATTAAGTCTTTCATTAACAAGTCTACTGCAACTTGTAGCTATTTAGACTCTAGAAAGCTACTTGAAATCAAACTAAAAAAGGTAGCAGAAACTAAGGTGCATTGCCTTAGAAACTAGCAATAGTTCACAATATTTGATAATTTAGTGTATTTTCATAACTAGAGACCTAAGAGTTTATAAATTTTTCTCATTGGGTCTAAATAAGACTCTAATACCAAGTTACAGTATTCTTAATAATGTTGATTTATTTATTAAAATCCTTTAAAAATTAAAGTACTATAAATTACCTAAACAAATAAATTTTGAGGTCATAAGATAATTTTTTAACCAGTGGTTAAATATATTTCTAATGCTTGTAAATGATTTTTTAAAAAGGTAAATGATCTCATAGAGGGGCATGAATATCAGTTCCGTATAATTGCTTTGAATTCCGTTGGACCCTCTAATCCAAGTCGACCAAGTATGAATATAGTTGTAGAGGAACAGCCAAATAAACCATCTATGGATCTTGGTGGTGTTAGAGATATTACTGTGAGAGCGGGAGAAGATTTTTCAATTCACATTCCATTTGTTGCATTCCCTCAACCTACAGCATCCTGGCTTGTAAATGATGCTGTAATGACTGATGATGAACGAATACATAAACAGGTAATAAATTCTTATGATACGCCACATGGTTAATTTTTTAAAAACAGTAAATAAATAGTTTTCATCTTTAACTTCTTGGTTACACTTATTGGTTTTAGTTAACTCCCAACTCTGCAAGCTTGATTGTGAAAAATGCTTTAAGATCAGACACTGGACAATATCGTTTACAATTGAAGAATCAACATGGCTTCGATACAGCTACACTTCATGTTAAAGTACTTGATCGCCCATCGCCGCCTCAAGATTTAAGAGCCGATGAATTTGCCGGTGATGCTTTAACATTATATTGGAATCCCCCTAAAGACAATGGTGGTGTTGAAGTTTCAAATTATATTATTGAAAAGAAAGATACTAACTCTTCAACATGGACAAAGGTAATTTATATATAATCTATATAATAAAAATGTCGCCTTGCTAAGCGCAAAACTTGAGAACGGCTTGACCAATTCAGCTAATTTTTTTTTCATATTTTTGCTTGCTACATTGCACCATTACTTATTGCCCACAAGTGGCAGATTGTAATATTTCAATAAAGTGTTAAAAAAAAATATATTTTTGCAAAGGCGCAAAGAAGGCTCTTATTGAGAGAAAACTGTAAAAATGACGAGGGAAACCTTCGGTGGCCGAAAAACCTTGAAATTTTTAGCCTTATCTCCTAATCGGTGCGTTTTTGAAAAAAAACATAGGTAACCATTTTTAAAGTTGATTAAATTTGATACAATTTGAGCCCAACCGCAGCTCTGTAAACGAAAGTAACTTCTGTCCATCCCATTTGTCAATTAGTGTCAATGTATGTTTCACGGCTGTGCTGATCCGTTTGTGATGAAATGTGATATGGATATAATCTCAAGCCTGGGGGAGGACATAGGCTACTTTTTATCAACACACCACACAGGCAAAAAATTATATAAAACTGTAACCTGATTGACTAACACACCCAGTGGTCAACGCACAGCAGAAACCACTGAACTTAGCATCTTGAAATTTGCAGATAGGTTTTTTGTATTGCTTAAATGAGCAATAAGAAAGGAATTTTGATAATTCCACTCCCAAGGGTTTCCCACTTAATATAATAGGGGCTGAAAGATTGTATGGAATTCGTCAGTTTTGAAGTTACACATCTGAAATTTTGTATGTACGAGTTACTTATAGTTAAAAAAAGTTAATTCTTTATTTAAAATGATCTGTCATGAAACTTTATGTGGCAGACGAAATTCCACGCGAGCGAAGCCACGGGAAAGGCTAGTTTATCTATAAAAATAAGAAATATTTATATTTTTTTATAATAAGATGAGCTTTTGTTGATTATGTTCTTTTTTTGTACCATATAGCATGCATGTAATTATTGTGATATAGTTTGTACTACATAATGATGTATATTTTATTTTGTCACGCAAACACAAACCTCAATTACAAGTAAAATCATAAATATTCGAAGATGTTTACACACACACACACACACACACACACACACACACACACACACACACACACACACACACACACACACACACACACACACACGCACGCACGCACCTTAGCCAAACCTAAAAATTTAAACAAATGACCTCAAACAAGAAAAAAAAAATTTCTAAGGAGATAAGTCCGGAAACGTTTTCTTTAGGAGATATCCACATCTAAAGATTTTCATTGTTATGAATTATTTATGCATAGTAAATTACCAAAACTTATTTTATTTGTTAGAACTATTTTATTGATTAAATGTTAACATTAACATTCATATTAAATGTTGTTAAAAGTGATTTTCTTGAGCATTAAGACAGGCTCGGCATCTTTCTTCAACAGCAGCAGTGCCAGAACAGCAGTGGATATGTGTTATTTTTTCACAAGATTCGATTATCCTTCTTCATAAAGAATTAAGGTCATTAACCAGCCTTGCATAGACTTTTTGTTTAATGTCACCCGAAACACAAAAAACAGTGGTCAAGTCTGGAAAGCATGCAGGCCAAGCCACTGGTCTTTACTGCCGAGAAACATACTGAGCCTGTTTTAATGTTCAAGGAAATCACTTTGAACATCATTTAATATGAATGTTAATGTTTAAATTTAACGAATAAAGTATTTGGAACAAATAAAATAAGTTTTATTTATTTATTATGCCTAAATAATTCGTAACAATGAAAATCTTTAGATGTGAATATATTCTAAACAGAGCGTTTGTGGACATAACTCCATAGAAAATTTTTTTCTTGTTTTGAGACCCTTAGTAGTTAGTAGTTATATATGTGTATATATATATATATATATATATATATATATATATATATATATATAAATTATTAATTTTAATGACTAAGATTTTTTAAGGTAAATTTTTTCTATCCTTGCTTTTTTATTAGTAATTCTATTATAATGTTTTACAAGAATTATTTTCATTTTTTTATTGTCGTAATGTTATTTGTGATTTCAGTGTTTCTGGCAAGAAAATTTTATTTTTTTTATAATAAAATTTTATTACTTTTAAGAGACGTCCTAAAATAAAGATTCTTTTCTATTATGTTTTACATAGATACACATATTACATGAATTGAAAACAAGATAATCAGCAATTTACTTTATATTTTAGGTCAGCAGTTTCTGTACAGTTCCATTCTGCCGAATAAGAAATCTGAAAGTAGGACTAGATTATGATTTCCGAGTGATGGCTGAAAATTTATATGGCGCTTCAGACCCTGCTACCACGAGAGATCCAATTAAAGCTAGACATCCTTTTGGTAATTACTTATTTCAGTTTCTATGAAAATCATCCAACTTTGTAACAATTTATATATTGAAATTTAGAACTGTATCATAACACATTGATAAAAAGTTAACTTACAATTAAAAGTTAAATACATTGATTAAATTGTGTATTAGAATAGAATAGAAAAATAATTTTATTCTGGGACCAGGTCCCTTAAGAATAACAGATGTCTACAGAATTCAATAAATGTATATCTGGCCAAACGGCTACATTATTAGAATATTTAATATTTACATACTATTATGAAATTAAATATCAATTAAAAGGTATGATATGATAGAGAATAAAAAAAATTAATACAAAAACAAAATAGCATACAAATCTATACATATAAAATGCTTTGTCCTGGATGACTGATGGATAAATGCACAGCCTAAACTGCTGATCTTAGAGACCTGAAACTTGGAGGGTGCGTTCTTTGTATGACATAAGCATCTTAGTCCAGGATCCCTGGTCCATTTTTGCACTTGATTACTATCAAGCTGAATCTTCGTGAATATCTTAGTTTTGATGAGACGCCCAACAATTTCCTTTGCGAAAATTCTCGATTGTGGTAGCTAACAGAGGTAGCAATGATGAAATATGTTGATTTGATGATTCTCAAAAATTTATTAGTAACTGGATTTTTTTTTTGGTTAAGTCTCAAGATAATTATCTAAATTATTTGAAAAAATATTTGCCCTACAGAATGTATGGTTTGATCAAAGAGACCCCTCCTTCCAACATGTATCGATAACGAAGTCATAAAAAATTATTACTAACCAGCTGATTTTTTTTTTTTTACTTAGTTAATATTTATATAATTTAACAGTCATATTGTCCTACAAATAGCGTGGTATGTTATCCCGGTCCTACGCTCAGAAATTGTTAATACCACAAGAACATTTTTCTTATTACTAACTGTAGGACAAAAATATTACATAATAAGTTAGTGTGTTCTCTGCCCAAATGAAACAATGTCCTACAAGAAAACAGGTATGCATCACTAGTCCGACAAGAATTGTCATTTTTTAGTTTTGCGTGATCAACTGAAAAAAGTTTGCACGCTTATGGACACTAACGTGGGATACCTAATACGCAATAAGCATTGTTCTGCGCATGTGTACCGGTGTGACTTAGTAGCAAAATACAGAAAATAAATTGATTTTTAATTTAACGAATTTCAAATATGTATTTGATTGGAGCACTGCGATAACCTTCCACGCAATTTTTAGGACACTGTGACTGTTAAATTATATAAATATTTACAAAGTAAAAAAAGAAATCAGCTGGATAGTAATCATTTTTGATGACCTCGTTAATGATACATGTTGGAAGGAGGAGACTCTTTGATCAAACCATACATTTGGAGTACAAATATTTTTTCAAATAATTTAGATAATTATCTTGAAACTTAACCAAAAAAAATCCAGTTATATATATATATATATATATATATATATATATATATATATATATATATATATATGCGTTTTCTTGGCAACTACTGGACCGATTCTAATGAAATTTCCCACAGATATGTAACATTGTCCAATACAGGCTATATTTTATTTTGATTAATGACCGATATATTTTTTTTTGCAAAATTACATTTTTTGTAACCTGCTACATTTTTTATACGTCATTAAGGACATGTCTGAGTAGTTGCATTCGAAAAACGGATGGTAAACCTTTTGACGGCCGAAAAACCGTGAAATGTTCGGAATTATTTCAGTTTTTGACCTTTATCTCCCAATCGGTGCGTTTTCGGGAAGAAATGTAATACACAATTTTTATAGCCGATTAAATTTGCTACAATTTGAGGCCAACTGCAGCTCTGCAGACCTCAATCTGCAGGTCAGTATCTATAATAATCTGAGGTCAGTATTATCATTTATCAAATAACCGGATTCAATTAAGGACTGGTATATTTTTTTTGCAAAATTACGTTTTTTTCTAACCTGCTGCATTTTTGATATGTCTTTAATGGCATGTCTTAGTAGTGCAAATCCAAATTTGCAACCGAAAAAACGGATGAGAAAACTTTTGGTTGCTGAAAAAACTCGAAATTTTAGGAGTTATTTTGGTTTTTGGCATGTATCTCCTAATTGGTGCGGTTTTGGAAAAAAACATAAATGATTACTTTTAAAGCAGATCAAATTTTCTACAATTTGAGCCTATATGAAGCTCTTTTGGTCTAATAGAATCTGAGTTCAGTCCTATCATATATCAAAAAGCCGGAATCTTATCTTAAACATGTTCATTTATTTACGTATGTTCACACATGTTATACGTATGTTCGTTATAGAAGTGTATGTTTACTTTAAATTTATTATTAATTAATATTTTTCATGCTGCCGTGTAATTAATAATTAGTTAGATATTTTTGAAAAATAAGTTATCATAGATGGTATCGTTTGTATTTTTCTTCATATTTTGCTTGGCATAAAATTTGATACACCTATCACTATCAATTGTTTCTCTTTATATAATTATTGTTATCTTATTTCTATTTTTTTTCTTCTTCTAATCTGTTTTTTTTTTTCAAATATTGTTATTGGAGGTTATTCGTAAATTTTTTTTCATTATTTTTTTTAATTCTTTCTCTCTTATTAAGTTAATTGTAATAATTAATTAAATGTAATTATATTTTATTCTTAGACATAATATCTTATATATTAATACCTGTATAGTTATTTCAAAAGGTCTTCCATAGTAAGGAAAGATAAGGGAGGGTAGGTTGTGGAAGATGTTGAGAAGGAAGGAATAACTTCAGGGTGCTAATTGGTCATCAGGAATTTTTTGTGATACAGGCTATAAACCAGTGCTGTTATTGACTTTAATTCGGTAAAAAGGTTAAACTGGGGAGTGAATCAGCTTAGTATGTTGTGTACTGAGTTATTTGATGTTGTGTACTGAATTTCACTCCAATTCAGGTTTTCAAGATAATTTAACTTTATGGGTAATTAATCCTAATTGCGATAAGTTGTAGTTCTAAGAAATATTTGAAAATATATGCAAGTATGATATTTGGATTAAATCATTAAATAATAGTAAGAGGACAGGCAGTAGAAAAAAGGAAACAAGACTGTGCTCAATCAATGACATGCAGGTGTAACCCGATGTCAGACAGGCATGATGGATAAGAGAAAATGGAATGATGGAGGGGAAAGAAAAGATTTTTCAAGTAGATACTGCCTTTGAATCCAGCAAGGAGATTGGTATTAACACCACTGAAAATTATTATGTCGAAGTGGAGAGAAACATTATTATCGATTCAAACAATGAGTGAGCATACATTACAAGAGAGAATGGGCATTGCAGAAAATTTCAATAGAATTTAATTCAATTTGTGACACATGGAAAGGGAAAGAAACTCTTATAATATGGAATTTCAGGCTGGTGATGGATATAAAGGCCCACACCTCTATCAGTCTTTTCTATTTGGTCATTGCAGAAAAAGGAATGATCAGGTAGGAGGAGAGAAGAGGAAGGAATGTGGTGCTTTATACATGCTTTAGGAAACTGAAATAGTATGGTAGGAGTGAAAGTTGGAAAAGAATTTTTTCTAGAATAAAATTTATTTTCCAGATCCTCCTGCTGCACCTGGAGTCCCAAAATGTGTAGAGGCAGATGAAGAATCAATTACTTTAACATGGATGAAACCCAGACATGATGGTGGTTCACCAATTACAGGCTATGTTATTGAAAAAAGACTAATTACAGAAGATAAGTGGACAAAAGCAACTCATGCCTTAGTTCCTAACACAACTCATAGGTGAGAATCTTCTAAATTTCATTTATTGGTATTACTCTATAATAATATACAAGTTTTAAAGTAATTATTTTTCTTATATAACAAATAGTAATGTAGACATTTTAAAAGAGGTTTAATAATGCTTCTACACTTTGAAAAATGTTTTGAAGATTTTTTTCTTTTGATATGCCTATGTAAATTATTTATACCTAAAGCAAATGTAGATAATGATCTACTTGTACCTAAGAAGTCATTTAAAAATTAAATATATTATCATTATGATATCATGTTTTCTAAGGCTGTTAGATTCATTGTTTATTCCTACTTCACTGAAATGATATTTATATTTCTTGGAAGAAGCAATTTTTCTAAACATGGGTCATAAATATCATAGAATTATTTCAAATGACTTCAGAATAGTTTTATTCAGTAAGTTTTGTGTTTTATTAGATAAATATGATTTGAAATCACTTTTAATTATGTGGGTGTTACAAAGAGAACAATTAGGAATAATTTCTAAGCATTTATTGAAAGTTTATGATTTAAAAAAAAAAATTGAGATATTACTCGCTTTATTCTTTTTTCTTAAAGTGCAAATAAATAACACACTATACACATTAAAATAATATTGAATTTTCTTAATTTTTTTAGGGTTATAAATTTAATAACTGATCATGAATATGAGTTCAGAGTAGCTGCAGTTAATGCTGCAGGTCAAAGTCCTTGGAGTTCTTCTTCTGATGGTATTTGGTGCAGGATACCTCCCTGTAAGTAAAAAACCTTTAGTTAAATTATTTCTTTTGCCAATTTATGTATAATATCTAATGCTTACAATATTAAGTTAAATAGAAAGTATCTTTCTCTCTCTCGGTAAATATTTATAAAGAAAGTCCATATCAATTATTCTTATGATTACAGGTACACCAAAAATTACTAGTGATCTTAGTATAAGAGATATGACAGTCATTGCTGGCGAGGAATTTACTATCACTGTACCTTTCATTGGTAATCCCACACCAAAACCTTTATGGTTTATTAACAATGAAGAAGTACTATCTGATAATAGAATCAAGTTTGAAACCACTTCAGCTGAGACAGTTTTTCGTAATAAGTGTGCTAAGCGATCTACAGATTCAGGCTCTTATACTATACAACTTATTAATTCTGAAGGTTCAGATTCAGCAAGTTGTCGAGTTATTGTTGTTGGTAAGTACATTAGAAATATAAGATACTTATTTTATTAGATTTTATACCAACTTTAATTCTTCAGGTTTGGTTCTTCTTCAATACATGCCCTCTCTAACTTCTCTCACTCCATTTATTTCCTCAATGTGAGACTTTAACTTTTTATCAGCTTTTTTTTTCATTGCTGTTTTCTTTAGACCTTCTGCAGAATTCTTTTTTCCTTATCTTTTCTTCTTTTCTCTGTACTATCCTCCACTTCATTAAACCTGTTCCCTGAGTATCTCTCTTGAACATATTCCTCATTTCACATTTTTTCCTCTCTGAATCTTTAACATCAATATTTCTTTCTTTATTTTAACTTTGAAATTATAACGGAGTTCTTTGGTCTATCGGCAAGCTCTTCAGGTCGATGTTCATATATCTCTTTATCGAGAAAACCATGTAAGTACTCTGATTTGAGATCCATTTGTGTCGAGATCTACTTTAACTGATAGAGCAAAAAAGTATTGAATGAGTATTTCACAATAGGAGAAAACGTCTCCTCATAGCCCATCCCAGGATTTTGCTTACACCCTTTCACTACTAAACAAGCTTTAAATTTAGGATTCATGGGGTATCTGTCTTTTATTTTGAAGACCCATTTGGGTTTGAAAGCTTTCTTCAGGAACTTATAGGGGACCGAAAAACTAAGACAAAAAGTCCTATAGAGATTTGCTCATTTTTGCTTAGTTTTAGAGAAAATCGCAAAAAAAGAAACAAAACAAGTTTTCATTTTTATACTTATTTATTTACATTTATATTTACGTTATGTTCTTTTTAATGTAAATATTGCTCAAAATGTTGTCCTCTTGCACCAATTCAAGCATTCCATCTAGCACTCACTTGATAAATTGCAGCTAAACATTGTTCTGATGATATTTGGTGCACTGCATCTATGATTCGGTCTCTTAATTGCTCTCTTGAGTTGATTGACACCGAATAAACTGTCTGCTTCAAGGTTCCCCATACGAAGAAATCCATTGGTGTCATATCAGGTGATATCTGGGTGGCCAAGGTACAACTCCTCCATGTCCAATCCATCGTTGTGGATAATTTATATCCAGCCAAGCTCGAGCAACTCTGCTATAATGAGCTGGACATCCATCAAGTTGGAACCACATTTCAATCCGCTGTTGTAAGGGAATGTCATCTAAATAATTAGAAAAGTCATTCTCCAAAAAATGTGTAAATGTGATACCATTCAATCTTTCAGGTAAAAAATATGGTCCCACCAGTAATCCGTTCCAAATTCCAAGCCAAACGTTAATAGCAAATTCATGCTGAAACCTATTCTCTCTAATAGCTCTGGGATTTTCAAGAGCCCATACATGATAATTTCTTTGATTAACAATTCCTCCTCTTGTAAAGGTAGCTTCATCGGTCCATATAATTTTTAATGGAAATATATTATCATCGCGAATTTTTTCAAGAAACCAGTTACTAAAATTCAATCTCTTGACATAATCTTGAGGTAATAAATTCTACTAAAATTCAATCTCTTGACATAATCTTGAGATGATAAATTCTGAACGTTTTGAAGATGGTATGGGTAGTGATTATCACCTTTCAAAGTTCGCCATATTGCTTGCCGCGATATTGCTAATGCAGCAGATGCTCTTCGGATGCTAGTCTCAGGATTGTTATGGAAGTGGCGTTGGACACAATTTCTTCTCCGATAATCTGCTCTTACTGGTGCCTGGAATTGGTCGCTTTCATTACATATTAAGAATGACCCAGTCTCTCGTAGTCTATTAAAAGTTAACGAAAAGACTCCTCGATTAGGCACTCTTCTATTTGGAAATCGGCGCGCATACTCCCCCACCGTTTCTAAAGCATTACCGTTACAGAAACCATACACAAAAGTCATATCAGCGTATTCAACATTAGAATATGTATGCGGCATTGTGGCTGATGCTATTCACACAAAAATGTCAGAGTAACTGACTGAAGACTGATTTAGAAATTATAATCCTAGAAGGAAGCCAAAATGTAAACAAATAAAAGAATGTAAAGGATAACATTAAGTGTTTACATATCTCACTGCCTAGCCTGACAAACTTTGAAAGGTGATAATCGCTACCTATAACATTTTTGTTTTGTTTCTTTTTTTGCGATTTTCTCTAAAACTAAGAAAAAACGAGCAAATCTCTAAAGGAGTTTTTCTCTTAGTTTTTTGGTTCCCTATAAGTTCCTGAAGTTTTGCCATTTAAATTCGGGACACCCTGTATATTATTTAATTCAAAGGAATTTAATTCCTCTCAAATAGCTTCTTTCCATTTTAAAGCATCAGAATCATTTAAGCCTTCTTCAGGTGAAAGGGGCTCATCCTTTTCTTGAAAAAAATACACAAAATCGTGGTCTTTCTTTGGTTTCAGAGATCTTGAAATTCTACTAATTCATTTTCTTCAGACTCATCTGGATATAAATGATAAAATCATACAAAGGCTCTTCTATCATCAAGTTCAGGAACTTTTTTTTTTTTATAATGTATTTATTGAAATCTACAAGTAAATACAGGGTGTGACAGCATAATTTCCTTTTTTAAAATGTGTGCCATTCAGTCAGTTGAAGTCATAGTAAGAGAAGAGAATATAATGTTTTGTCCTGACACAGTTCCATTGCGAGCATCGATGGCTGTTTTGAGGGGACACTTCCCAGAGCGCCTCATCTCAATTAGGGGTGATTTAGAGTGGTCCACTCTCCCGGTTTGTCCTCTTGTTATTTTTTCCTGTGGGTTTTTTTTTAAATCGGTTGTTTAAGTGAATCGGCAAAGGACATTACGAGATTTGATGACCAGCATACAGAAAGAAATTGCCAAAATAACGCTTGCTGTGCTGGCAAGAGTCATGACAAATGCCAGAAATGGATTTAGAATAGAATAGAATAGAATAGAATAGAAAATAAACTTTATTCTGGGACCAAGTCCCTTTAGAATAACAATAATGGACAAATTAAAAAACATAACATTCATCTGGCCAGAAGGCTACATAATAACACAAATCATGAAATAATCAAGTGTGAACAAAAACATGGTAAAAATAGAAATAGATAAGAAAAAAAATAAGTAAAATACAACGAACTTGACTGCTTTTTAACTAATTGTAAAAAATAAATATATTTATATTACCAAACTAATGATTAATAATATTAATACAGTAGTTGATGACGAAATTACTAACTAAGATAATTGATTGGCATAGTATGCGATAATATATTTAAAAAGTCGGTATCATCGTTGATGTAGGAAAAATAAACAAAACAAGGGTAGCGGGATCGAGTTTACAATACTGTTATATTCAAGCATACCTTTGACCTGCTTGGAGAGCGACTTTTTGAGATGCCAAGAGATGATGGAAAAGCAGGGATTTGAATGAAGCTAGTGAAGAGGAATGGCGGATGAAAGGAGGGATTGAATTCCACACAGTGGTGGAGCGGGCGAGGAAGGAGCGCTCGAATGCCTTAGTTCTGTGGGAAGGAATGTAGAAATCGGAAAGGCGAGATCTTGTTTTGTGCAGCTGGACAGAGGATTTGAATGGGAGGAGACTATAGATATATGAAGGGTGTTGCGAGTTGATGGATTGGTATAGAAAAACGCTAAGGAAATATTGTCTACGGATGGGAGGGAAGAGCCACTTTAACTCATCATAGTGATGTGACACCCGGGATCGCCTCGGAGTACCGAGGACAAATCTTAAAGCGCAGTTCATTATTCTTTTTAAGCGGCTCTCAAGCATTTTCGAGAGGCCCCCGTATACCACACTACAGTAGTCGAAGTGGGGGAAGATGAGGGATGATACGAGCAGCTTCCGAGTAGGTTGAGTAAGGAGATGCCGGGAACGATGGAATAATTTTAGGGAACTAATTATTCGTCGGGATATTTGGGTGACATGTGGTTTCCAGGAAAGGTTTTGGTCGATGGTAATGCCTAGGTTTTTAACGGAGGAGCTGAAACTGATGGGGTGGTCGTTTAGGATTAATGTTGGAAGGGTGGGGATAGTTGCAAGGAGAGAGTTGGAACCTAGAACGATGGCCTGGGTTTTCATTGCGTTCAGTTCCAGTTTGTTCAGCTTTGCCCAGGTACTGATTCGATCTAGGTCTTGCTGAATACTGGCGAAAGCATATGAAAGCCCGGATGGAGGAAAGGATAAATAGATTTGGAAGTTGTCAGCATATAGATGGTAGGAACAGTGGTGAACAGATTTAGGAAGATCATTGATGTAACAGTTGAAAAGGAGAGGAGAGATGCTTGAGCCCTGAGCCACACCTGAGGATAGAGTACGGAAACAGGAAAGGGGTTGGTTGGGCATAGAGACCGCTTGGGACCTATCAGAGAGGAAGGATTGGAACCATAGAATAGAACTGTAGGAAAAAGACAATGACTTTAGTTTGGAGAAAAGGATAGAATGGTCCAAGGAATCGAAAGCTTTAGAAAAGTCTAGGAGGATTAGCACGGTTATTTGTCTGTTGTCCATGGCTTTATATATGTCATTGGTGATTTTGGTAAGGGCAGATTGAGTGGAAAAACCAGGGCGAAAGCCTGATTGAAGCGGAACGAGGAGTTTGGACTGTTCGAGAAAATTTGATATTTGAGACTGGACTATTCTTTCGAGAGGTTTGGAAAGGTTGGAAAGTAAGGAGATTGGCCGGTAGTCCTTGGGAGATAATGGGGTTGGGGTTTTATTTATAGGATGGACTAGGGATTTTTTCCAGGAAGTCGGGAATACTGCTTTTTGTAGTGAGAAGTTATAAATGAAAAGTAGGACAGGTAGGATATCAATGAGGCATAATTTGAGTAGTTTGACGGGTATCTCATCTAATCCGGTAGAACTGGAGCGGGATTTAAGAACGGAGGAAATAATGTCTGTAGGTGATATGTCTGAGAAATAGAAATTGTCGGGGTTGAAAGATGGCGTTGATGAAAAGACGGAGGAGGAGGATTTTGATGAGTTAATTGAGGCAGACAAAAAATATGAGTTCATTTCGTCAGGAGAAGCGGGGAAGGCTCTAGAGGATGTTGGATTGCAAAGGGCGAGCTTTCGTAGGAGTTGCCATTTAGATTTAGGATCGGGAGCAGTGGAAAGGGCTTCGTGGAAGTATTTGGATTTTGTTTGTCTGATTGTAGATTGTGTCAAATTGCGAAGAGCCCTGAACGCTTGGTAGTCATCGGTAAGCCTAGTGCGTCTAAAGCGTCTACGAGCAGCATCACGTTTCCTTTGCAGGTCTTTAATTTTTTGACACATCCAAGGAGCAGGAGGGTGGCGGAAGGTTATGGATTTGAGAGGAGCGTGGGTATCCAGGATGCTTTTAAGATTGGCAGTAAGTATGTCGACCATTGAATCGACGGTGGTACAGGAATAAATTTGGTTCCAATTCAGGGTTTCGAGGGAAGGAGAAATATTTTCAGAAGTGAGTCCGTCTAGATTGCGAAATGTTATAGTTTTCGGTAGGATTTCTGGGGTATGAATATTATATGAGATTTGGATTAAATCGTGAGAGGACAAAAAAGGGACAGGTAATTGTGAGGAAGAAAGGAGTCTCTGGGATGAGTCAATGATGAACAGGTCCAACCAGGAGTCAGATCGGAGTGTGTGATGGGTAGGAGAGAAAGAGACAATGGAGAGATGCAGAGAGTAAAAAAGGTTTTCAAGATATATTTTGTCATTTGATTGAACCAGAAGATTGGTATTAAAGTCACCGGAGATTATTATGTGGTCGTAGAGAGGAACATGGTTATAAAGGATCGACTCAAAGATAGGATCAAAAGGGACCAAAGGAGGGCGATACACTACAACGTATAGGAGAGGATTGGGTTTGCATGAAATCTCGACACCAAGGAATTCTATGTGAGGGAAATTGGACACTGGTGAGGAAAACAGGATGCGTGATTTTAGGGAATTATGGACGTAAAGACCTACACCTCCTCCAGTCCGGTCAACTCGGTCGTGGCGGAGGAAGGAATAGTCAGGTAAGGAAACAGTGGAGGACGGGATATAGGGTTTTAGCCAAGTTTCTGAGATTCCAATGGTGTGGAAAAAATTTTGGGTAAAATATTGCTGAAATTCGTCAAAGTGAGCGGGCAAGGATTGGGAGTTAATGTGACAGGAGGTTAGGACATTAGACATGGTGGGGAAGCAGAAGAGAAGCTCTCAGTAATTGAGGAGAGGAAGCTATGGGGAGTGAGTTTTATTGGCAGAGCTAATTGAAGAGATTGAAAATGCGGAGAGAAGATTATCCGAGGCGAGTTATTATTAAAATCCGCTATAGATCTTGATGCTAATGAAGGGATATTGAAATTAAGGATTTACTCAGTGTATGGAGGATGGGGGATGTCACCCACCTGATTTGATCTTCACAAGTATATAAAACAAAACTTTATACAAGCACCTTAGTTATAAAAACGAATAAAAATGTTCTGATCCATACAATTATTAAATTTTGAAAAAAAAAAGTTATGCTGCTGTACCCTGTAGAATGAAAGGTACATATTGGCATGAATAAAGACATATAGAGAAATTACCCAGTAGTAGTACTCAAATAACAAGTTCAACTTCAAAGGTCATGAGGCCATCTTCTTTTTAGACGCTTCGGAGGATTATCAGGAATTGAAAAGGTTGCTAGGTTTGAAAATAGTGGTTCGAGTGGAAATAAGGTTTTTCATGAAAAGATTGATATTAGATTATGGCCAAATCAGTAACAAATGAGACGATTAGGTCATTATGGATTACTTTGTTCATAACAAAGTAAGGAGCATTGAGGATTTTACGAAGAATTTGGAATTTTAAGGATCGAATAAGGAATTTGATGGCTTAGTGGAGCCCCAAAGCACTACTCCGTAAGTCCCGATGGATCTAATGATTGTCATGTATATGAGTCTTTTGTAATTAATTGGGAGCTTAGAGGGTTTGTCTTGTAAGTGTTGAAGTAGCCTCAAACGGCGAGCAGTTTCTTGTTGTTTCAGTCTAGTATAAAGATTCCAAGCTAAGTTTATCAAGGTGTAGTCCTAAGTACCAGACCTGGTCAGGAAAGAGTGGGTTGTTATTAAACGATAGAGGCGGACAGGAAGTCATTGGTTTATGACGGAGGGTAAAGGTGATTTGATGGGATTAGTGGGAATTTATTTTAATCCTCCAATTTTGACACCATTTTTCTAGGTCAGTGATATGGGATTGATGAGTACGGGATACTATAACTGGATCAGTGTTGACTGATAATAGACATGTTTCATCCGCATAAGTGGCAAGGATAGTATTAGGATGAGTTGAGATGCCAGCAGTATAACCGGTCAGGAACTTCTAAAATTTGTTTATGTTCAGAGCTGCACTTAATATTGACAGCGTTCTTACTTCTTCATTCTTGTATCAGCATCTTGTATTAGGCACCATCTCTTATCTACAACTTAAAGAATGGCTCACTGAGCCACCGAGTTCTGTTGGGGCCTATGGCGGACAGTCATTTGATGTCTAATCCCTTTAGCTTTTAATTAATTATTGTCTGTACAGAAGGTTTTTATATTAATTTTTTTTAATATTAATTTTTGGGACCTTTAACTCTCCGTGGTGACGCCTTATCAATCTCGGCTATCCTGGCTTCGCTTCACGGCCAGCCATATCCCCTCTTTTCAATTGATCCTACATCTCCGTGTTCTCGCACTTTGCGATGTATACACTGGGAGAATGTTACTTTAACATTATTTTATTGTGGATCTAGTTGACTTAAAGTCGTTAATATTATTATAATTTATTTTATCTTTATATTATATAATTTTTTAAATATTTTATTTGAAAAGAAAAGATATGGCTAGGACCAGGACTCGAACCCGGGACCTTTACCTCTCCTTGGTGACGCCTTATCCACCTCGGCTATCCTGGCTTCGCTTCACGGCCAGCTATATCCCCTCTTTTCAATTGATCCTACATCTCCGTGTTCTCGCACTTTGCGATGTATATACTGTATATATGGAGAACACGGAGATGCAGGATCAATTGAAAAGAGGAGATATGGCTGGCTGTGAAGCGAAGCCAGGATAGCCGAGATGGATATGGTGTCACCACGGAGAGGTGAAGGTCCCGGGTTCGAGTCCCGGTCCTGGCCATATCTTTTCTTTTCAAATAAAATATTTAAAAAATTATATAATATAAAGATAAAATAAATTATAATGATATTAACGACTTTAAGTCAACTAGATCCAAAATAAAATAATGTTAAAGTAACATTCTCCCTGTGTATACATCGCAAAGTGCGAGAACACGGAGATGTAGGATCAATTGAAAAGAGGGGATATGCCTGGCCGTGAAGTGAAGCCAGGATAGTCGAGATGGATAAGGCGTCACCACGGAGAGGTAAAGATCCCAGGTTCGAGTCCCGGTCCTGGCCATATCTTTTCTTTTCAAATAAAAAAATTGTATTGTTATTCTTTCTCTTTTATCTTTAATTACTTATTTTTTGTAATAACTCCATCAGTATTGTATATACAGCCAGTTTTACTATTATTATTATTGGCGAATTCTCCCCAGTAATGAAAGATGTTAAGCAAGTAAGTTACTCAATATATTTTTCTTTGGGTTCTTCTTGTTCTTCTAATAGGCTTTCATTCTTTCCTAAAAGGCTTGTTTATGCTCTTCCGACCACTTTGGTCAGTACTGTTTTTGTTTTGGTTGCTCTGATACAACTTCCCATTTGTCTACTTTTTGTCTGAAGTTGTCTCTTTCTAAAATGTCGGCTGGTTTATTATTATAATCTTTTAACCAATTTTTAAAATATTTTTTATCTTTACTATTATTATCATACATACAACCATTTTATTTTGTTAATTTGGCCCTATTGAAGACAAACAGTTGAATTAAAGTGTTAGTTTTGAGTAAATAGATTTTGGCTTTCTGAAAACTTATGATTGCCATCCTGTCATCTCCTTCTTATTTATTTATTAATTGGAATTTCAAACATTTTTGGAATATTGTAGATACCTGTGGTTAATGTTTTCTAAATTTTATTTAATTAAATATAGTCCTGTTTTCTAATAAACTTTAAAAAATTTTCAGACAAACCATTACCTCCTCAAGGGCCAATTGATGTATCAGACATTACTCCAGAGACTTGCAGCCTAGCATGGAGACCACCTGCTGATGATGGAGGTTCACCAATTACTAATTATATTGTTGAAAAATTGGAAAGCTCCTCTGGCGTAAGTATTAATCATATTTATATTAACAAAAACATTTAATTAAATAATTGTAAGTAACTTAGTCAAATGAAAATCTTTACTAAAAAATACTTATGAACTTGAATTTGATGGAATGAAGTGCCATTAAAAGTATTTTCAATTGATATATTAATAATCTTATGAAGACTCAACTATGATATTCTAATTTCTACAACCACATTTGAATATATTTTAAATAATTGTTTGTAAATTTATGACAATGAAAAATAATATCTTTACAGGTTTGGGTAAAATTCAGCAGCTTTGTAAGAAACTGCCACTATGACATTTTTGGACTCGAACCAAATAAGAAATATTTATTTAGGATCCGTTCTGAAAATCAGTATGGTATATCTGATCCAATTGAAATGGATAATCCTATCACAGCTAAATATCCATTTACTGTTCCTGAAGCGCCTGGTATTCCTCAAATACTAGACTGGGAAAATAATAATGTTACCCTGACATGGAGTCGACCATTATTTGATGGTGGAGCAAAGATTCAAGGATATAAAATAGAAATAAAGTATGTTGATTTACTTTTATACATTTTTTTGTGGTTTCTGATCATACACACATTTACTATCCTTAAAAAAACTTATTTTATAATATTTGTTGACAATATTGACTAATAAAATAATAAATATTTTTAGGGACACCAGTGATGATGCACAATGGAGATCAATTAATGACTATCTGGTTAAAGATAATACATATACTGTTCATAGTTTGACTCTAGGACATACGTATGAATTTCGTATCAGAGCACAAAATGCTGCTGGTCTTAGCAAACCTTCACATAATTCGTCACCTTTCCATCTTAAAGGGAAACTAAAAGTTCCTGCTATGCCTGGCACTCCATCTGTGATAAAGGTTGGAAAGAACTATGTTGATCTGAAATGGGAACCACCTACTTCAGATGGTGGTTCAAGAATCTTGGGATATATAATTGAAAAAAGGGAAATAGGAACAGCTGTTTGGGTTAAATGTAATGATTATAATGTTGTTGATACTTCTTTCACACCTCTAAATCTCACTGAAAGAGCTGATTATGAATTTAGAGTGATAGCTTATAACAACGTTGGTAGAAGTGAGCCTAGTTCTTGTACCACACCAGTAAGAATATGTGAAACTGAAGGAGGAGAGAAACCTGAATTCATTCAACCGCTATATAATCACATAATTCCATTTGGAAAGCCATTCACTTTACAATGCCAAGCTCAAGGAAATCCAGTACCACAAGCTAGATGGTTAAAGAATGGGTTGGAAATTCTATTTGGTGCCAAATACAAAGCTGAATCATCTAATGGAGTATTTAAACTTCATTTCACAGATGTTACTGAAATAGATGAAGGAAATTTCAGCTGTGAGGCTTATAATATTGTTGGCCATGCTAACACAACTTCACATATTAGAGTAGGAAGTAAGTATTAATTTTTTTAAATGTACCATGAATGGCTAAAATGTACCGTTTTTTTTACTTTATGAATGGCTTAATATAATATTTGAATTGGTTCTTTTATTGAATAAAAGAACAATAATTATACAATAGTTGAACAAATTATAAAACTCTTTTATGTATGTTCACTTTCAATCGTGAGTGTTTGTTTTAGTAGATAATATATTATCCAAATTAACAATTATTAAAATTTTCCTCAATGTGTAATTGAAATTTTTTCAATAATACACACTTATTATTGGGAGATTAAATTTAATCTCCCTGTTGATTTTCAGTTAAAGAGCATTGATTCATTACTTAAAGATAATGCCATGTGATAGTTGAACATTATAATGTAATTCAAATTAGTTTAATTAAACCATTTCAGTTTAAAATAACATATGATTTATTTTTATAAATAAAATATTCAATGTTCATTCTATTTTTATATGTTAAAAGGTGCAAAGGATGCTGTATTTGCCCCAATCTCAAAATATATACATTTTTCTTTGATTGTACACATAATCATTTGAAAGATAATTAAATTATGTACCATACAAAACACAAAAAATTAAAGTTATCAAAATCAGACTATTATGCAGCACATTAAACATTGTAGCCATGCTTTTATTTTCCTACGCAGGACATAACTAAGTAGCAGCACATAATAAGTAGACCCATGTGTCCACACAAACACATACATCATTAGGAAAGAATTGTCGGTTCAGTTATATGATAATATATTATATTTGAGTGGAAAAGAGTTGACTGGATAATTAAGTTTTTACACACAATAAGGCTTGAAGGGATGGTTGCCAAGGGTACACAAATTATCCAACAATATGATGAAATGGTGCTCTGAAAACTAGAGAGAAATGCTTTATTTTCAGGAGTGCTGTCCAATTATATTGGATTGCCTTAATACACAGCATACTGATCAATCCATATCGGACGTAATGTACATTACAATTTGTTTGTTTTAAATGCATACTTAAAAACTACAGTACAATTCTTAATTTTTTCTATTTTATTTTTTTTATTTTTTATATATACAAGAAAATAAAGAAAATACAAACCAGATAAACTAAGCTCATATACATTGCTATGTAATTTATGAAGATAAATAAATTTAAAAATATATATATATTAGCGTGTGGGATATCAGCTACTATACAGGGTGTCCCGAATTTAAATGGCAAAACTTCAGGAACTTATAGGGGACCAAAAAACTAAGGCAAAAAGACCTTTAGAGATTTGCTCGTTTTTGCTTAGTTTTAGAGAAAATCGCAAAAAAATAAACAAAACAAGTTTTCATTTTTATACTTATTTATTTACATTTATATTTACGTTATGTTCTTTTTAATGTAAATATTGCTCAAAATGTTGTCCTCTTGCACCAATGCAAGCATTCCATCTAGCACTCACTTGATAAATTGCAGCTAAACATTGTTCTGATGATATTTGGTGCACTGCATCTATGATTCGGTCTCTTAATTGCTCTCTTGAGTTGATTGACACCGAAAAAAATTTCTGCTTCAAGGTTTCCCATACGAAGAAATCCATAGATGTCATATCAGGTGATCTGGGTGGCAAAGGTACTACTCCTCCACGTCCAATCCATTGTTGTGGATAATTTATATCCAGCCAAGCTCGAGCAACTCTGCTATAATGAGCTGGACATCCATCGAGTTGTAACCACATTTCAATCCGCTGTTGTAAGGGAATGTCATCTAAATAATTAGAAAAGTCATTCTCCAAAAAATGTGTAAATGTGATACCATTCAATCTTCCAGGTAAAAAATATGGTTCCACCAGTAATCCGTTCCAAATTCCAAGCCAAACGTTAATAGCAAATTCATGCTGAAACCTATTCTCTCTAATAGCTCTGGGATTTTCAAGAGCCCATACATGATAATTTCTTTGATTAACAATTCCTCCTCTTGTAAAGGTAGCTTCATCGGTCCATATAATTTTTAATGGAAATAAATTATCATCGCGAATTTTTTCAAGAAGCCAGTTACTAAAATTCAATCTCTTGACATAATCTTGAGGTAATATATTCTGAACTTTTTGAAAATGGTATGGGTAGCGATTATCACCTTTCAAAGTTCGCCATATTGCTTGCCGCGATATTGCTAATGCAGCAGATGCTCTTCGGATGCTAGTCTCAGGATTGTTATGGAAGTGGCGTTGGACACAATTTCTTTTCCGATAATCTGCTCTTACTGCTGCCTGGAATTGGTCGCTTTCATTACATATTAAGAATGGCCCAGTCTCTTGTAGTCTATTAAAAGTTAACGAAAAGACTCGTCGATTAGGCACTCTTCTATTTGGAAATCGGCGCGCATACTCCCGCACCGCTTCTAAAGCATTACCGTTACAGAAACCATACACAAAAGTCATATCAGCGTATTCAACATTAGAATATGTATGCGGCATTGTGGCTGATGCTATTCACACAAAAATGTCAGAGTAACTGACTGAAGACTGATTTAGAAATTATAATCCTAGAAGGAAGCCAAAATGTAAACAAATAAAAGAATGTAAAGGATAACATTAAGTGTTTACATATCTCACTGCCTAGCCTGACAAACTTTGAAAGGTGATAATCGCCACCTGTAACATTTTTGTTTTGTTTCTTTTTTTGCGATTTTCTCTAAAACTTAGCAAAAACGAGCAAATCTCTAAAGGAATTTTCGTCTTAGTTTTTCGGCCCCCTATAAGTTCCTGAAGTTTTGCCATTTAAATTCGGGACACCCTGTCTACATGATGGTGTTATCCCTTTATCCCCATATAATTATAATGGTGATATAATTATCCCTAGGGAGTCAAGAATAATATTCTCGGCGAGCACCGCCACATACCTGCCATTGACACCCAGGTCATCGAGGAAGCTCCATGTTCTTTTCGGAATCGTTCCGCGAGATCCAAACCAGAGGCCTCTCACGGTGAACTCTCTCTCCTTTCCTGAATTTCTCCTTTAGGAAAGGGGTGCATTTTTCATATATTTCCTTTTTTTCCTTTCCACTCCACCCGCCTGGTCAAGGTCATTATTTTCAAATCTCATCGCCGGACACAACACACCAACACCCATGCTATCTTTACGGTCTTCGGAAATGCGACAATATCCGCATATCTTGTGGATCCCTTAGTGTCGATACAATAGCCCTCGTCAAAGCAGGCGAAGTCTTTTTCCTTTAGGAGCCTCATTAATTCGTGTTTGACCCTGTGGTGTCGGCGTGTTATGAGTTGTTGGGGCATTTTCCCAGCACATGGGCTGGTGTTTCTGACAGTTTTTCTGAATAATTTTATAAAAGAAACATCATTTAATCTTGTAATAAAAGCATTTATCTAGTAATTTCATTATGTTTCCATTATCTTCTGAATTTCTTTCCATTCTTATTATTTCTCAATTATTTCATAATTTATCTTTTACTCTTTGTATTTCTTTCTTGTCAGTGCTATCGTTCTGTTTATATAACCCGTTATATTTTCTTTGGTACTCTATTGTTTATATAACCATTTCACACTCTTCTAAGATATACCTTTTTCCTCATTAACATTATTTGCATTTTCTAAAGCTTTTGACTTCCTGGAATATTCAATCCTTCCTATCAATCTTTACGCATCTCCAACAGTTCTATCTACTGGCACTAATATTTTCTTTCTGGCTGAACTCAACCAGTTATGATTCCTAGTCAACCTAGGAGGTGCGGCTATTAAATAACGAGACTGACGTTGCTGCGGAACAAGAACCCATGCGCCAACCGCCATTGACTGACAGCTGTTTAGTGTGAAGCTTTCTCTTTAGTATGCAGTTAGTCTCCCTTCTGTAAACAATACCATTTAGTCAGAGCCTACGTTCGCGTTAGTGTTGTTTTTCTGTTTAGCCGGATAAAATGGTTAGTGTAATAATAGAGGAATCAATTATTGTGAAATTTCACTTCAAACTTGGAAAAACCGCTACTGAAACTTATAATTTTCTGAAAGAAGTGTATGGCAGTGAATTTTTATCATGGGCACGTGTTTTTGAATGATATAAGCGTTTTAAAGATGGCCGAGAAGACGTTGAAGATGATTTGCGGCCAGGTCGCCCTTCAACATCAAAAACGGATGACAATGTTGATAAAGTCGGTAATTTGATTCGGTCTGACCGTCGATAAAGTATTCGTGTAATTGCTGAAGCTGTAGGCATTGATAAAGAATGTGTATGGCAAATTTCACATGACAATTTTAACAAAGTAAAGTGTGTGCCAAAATGGTGCCTAAAATTCTCACAAGTTGAACAACAAGCAGCTCGCAAAAATTTTTGTACTGGCACTTTGAATGCCATTGAAAATGACCCAAATTTATTGGAAAGGGTAATAACATGTGATGAAATATGTTTTTTTACTTATGATCTGGAAACGAAGCGCCAATCCATGCACTGGAAGACCCCAACTTCACCGAGAGCCAAAAAAGCTAGAATGAGCAAGTCAAAATTTAAAGCAATGATGATTGTTTTTTTCGATATTCATGGGATTGTGTACCTTCATTGATTTCCTGAAGGTCAAGCTATTAATCAATACTACTACCTTGAGGTACTTGCAAAACTATGTGAAAGAATAAGGAAAAAACGACCCGAAGTGTGGAAGCACAAATCATGGGTTCTCCACCAAGACAATACGCCAGCTCATTCCGCGTTATCTTTCAAGAGGTTCCTAGCCCAGTATACAGCATGCCAGTGTTAGAACATCCACCTTATTCACCAGATCTTGCACCATGTGACTTCTATCTGTTCCCTAAGGTGAAATCTTCCTTAAAAGGGACGAGATTTGAGTCCGTGGAAGCTGTAAAAGAGAAAGCGGCACGCGTCCTGAAGAAGCTGACAAAAGGTGACTTCCAGCACTGTTTCCAACAAGGGAAAATTCGCATGGAGCGTTGTAGGGATAGAGAAGGGGTGTATATTGAAGGTGATAGTAGCTAATTATGTAATTAGAAAATAAAAATAAATTTTATTGCAACATCAGTCTCGTTATTTAATAGCCACATCTCGTATACCTTCTTTCTTCAACCTATACTCAGGAGTAGTCCAAGAATTGAATATTCCTGAAGGGGCCTGAGAGAAGTTCTCTACAATTCCTAGTGCAATCCCCTCTCCCATACTCCCACAACTTACATGCTGACAACTTCAAATATGCTTATCCTTTTCTCCCTCTGAGTTGTCCCAGATTAGTATGTGGATTAAATAAAATATAAATAGTGACCCATTTTCGTAGTGAATTTTTTTTTTGTAATTATCTATCTATTTAAATGATATATATATATTTGCATCTTTTTTTTTTTTTAGATCCTCCTCGTATTGATAGAATACCCAGTGCTTTATATTTGCCTCAAGGGGAGAATAGTAAAATCAAAATTCTGTATTCTGGGGATCAACCAATGGAAGCTTTCCTAGAAAAGGATAAGAAGCAAGTCATTGCTAGTGATCATATTAAGTACATTGTGTTTGATGATTATGTCGTAATTTTTATAAGAGAGGTTAATATTGATGATGCTGGATCTTATAACCTTACAATTAAAAATGAAAGTGGTAGTGCTACAGGAAGTTGTCAAATTTACATTACAGGTATTTTTAAAAGTATATCTTTAAAAATTAATATTAAAAGCAATGCATTTTTAACTAATATATTATCAATAAGGTAATTTTATAAACTATTGTACCACTGTAACCCATGAAGGAAGGGCCAAGGGTTCAGCACTCAATAGAAAAGAAATGTTTTTCAGCATTAACTGAAGCAGAGGTGATCTGCCAAATACCATGTTCCACAACCAAGTTTTTCAACCATCTTACTTATAGACCAAATCTACTCTTCAGAGGTTAATTTTATCTGAGAAAAGTCTTATGTCCCCAAAATCAATCAATTCATATCTGATAGAACAGAATCCTTAGTTACGCTGTCCTTCGGAAGGGACGTTAAACGGGGGTCCCGAGCCTGTACGATGTCAGGTACTCGTTAAAAATCCCTATCTTAATTAAACCTGGATTGGCAAAATTTAGAGCTTCCACTGTAGCATCTTCCGATTAGCCATAGCAGCATAAAGTGAACGTTAAATGAACCAAATAAAACTGATAGAACAGAAAATATATGTTTACACTGTGGCTTGACTTGAACCTGGGGTTAAAAGTCTGATGTCTTACCTATTGAATCATCTTGTTTCTTATTTATGATTTTTTTTTCAGTAATTTCAACCTATAGTCCATTTTTTATTAGATGTGTTTTACATTTTAACTTTCCTTTGTGAACATTTATTTCTTATTTGCATATATCCCTGATATGCTGGCAACCAAATCACTATATTTTAATCCTTATTAATACCTCATGGACATTATCTTACTTCATAAGCCACAATTTTATAATGTTTTCAATATTGGGTGACTAAGGTTTTGTCTTATGTACCCTTCCTATTAATCCAGTTAGAACTGAGGCCATTGCTCAAACTTTTTCATACAATTGGTTCATTAACCAAGCTAGTTACTTTTTGTTTGAAACATACCTAAATCCTAAAAGTTATCAATAAATTGATAAATAAACATAATTTCTTGCTTCATATCAAAATTAATATTATATGAATTAAGTATACCAGCTACTAAGTATGAAATGTTAATATTAATATACAATTTGTTTATTTGTATACTAATTGCTATACAAAACTTTAGATGATGCAATTTATTTTTATAATTCTAGGTATTCCTGATGCTCCAATTGGTCCTTTAGAAGTTTCAGAAATCACTAAGCACACATGTACTTTAGCATGGAAACCTCCAAACTATGATGGTGGTCTTCACATTTCTCATTATGTAATTGAACGAAGGGAAGTTTGTAGTACACATTGGATTTGTATATCAACTACCTGTAGAGATACTACATTTACAGTACAAGGGCTTACTGAAGGAAATGAATATTTATTCCGTGTAATGGCTGTAAACGAAAATGGAATGGGGCCACCTCTTGAAGGTGTTAATGTAGTTAAGGCTAA
Organism: Arma custos; assembly: GCA_037127475.1. NCBI lineage: Eukaryota > Metazoa > Arthropoda > Insecta > Hemiptera > Pentatomidae > Arma > Arma custos. Next base: position 109,343,157 of record CM073761.1, on the reverse strand, counting down.
AGCTCCATTTGGTAAGCAAACATAATTTATTGTGTTTCACTGAATATTATGTGACAGCTTTTATACTAAAACATTTTTTACTATTAATATAGATGTACCCTCGATCCCTGGTACTCCGGTCGTTACTGAAGTTGGAGGGGACTTTGTTAATCTGAGTTGGGACAAACCTTCTTCTGATGGAGGATCAAGAATTCAAGGCTATTGGGTAGACAAACGAGAAATCAATAGTGATGCTTGGCAAAGGGTGAATGTGGCAATTTGTTTGCCTACTACTATAAATATATCTAATCTCATTGAAGGTCGCCAATATGAATTTAGAGTGTTTGCACAGAATGAAGCAGGTTTAAGTTTGCCATCAACTGCTTCAAATAGTATTAAAATAAAAGATCCTAAAGGTATATTTTTGATTGTAGTACTAATATTGCAGCATTAAAAGACTTCCATAAATATACTATAATTATTAAATATTCTTTCAGCGGCTACTCCACCTGAAATAGTTAAGCCGTTAAGAAATGCATATTCAGCTCAAAATGGAAATGCCCAGTTCCAGTGTATAATAACCGGTACTCCAAAACCTATGATAACCTGGTGTGTTTTCTTTGTCATAATATTGAGAAATTTTATTATCACACAACTTATTCATCTAATATTTTAATTGCAATAGATATTTTCAATGTCCTCTTTTTTTTGTTAGTTATATTTTATTTTATTTAGGTATAAGGGAGCTCACAATATCACACCTGGAGCCAGACACTTCATGTTCTCAGAACATGATACTCATACCCTAGTAATAAATAATGTTTATGGTGTTGATGCAGATGAATATGTGTGTCGTGCTGTTAATAAAGGTGGCGTTAAGTCTACTCGAGCTGAACTTATAATCAACTGTAAGTTTTATAAAATAATTTATTTATTGCCATCATTCAAATATATTTGTAGATTTAGTTATATACAGTAAAGTTATATATGATATAATACAACAAAATTTAAATTCATATCCATATTTAAACATTAACATATAATTAAATGTGATAATAATAATATGTATTCTGAGTGAGTCCAAGAAATTAAATTTTGGCTATTTATTGTCCTTGAAGTAACATGAAAGTGTGGTTAATAGGTAAAGACAAAAATAAAAAAAATTGGTTTCTACATCATATCATTATATAACGTAATTATTCATATATTTTTCATTTAGTTTCCATGAAAATTAAAATTAAGAAGTATTATAGAATAAATTGTTAACTACAACAATCAATTAAGTTTTTTAAAAGTGAAACTTTTATTCTATCGCTCTAAAATTTTTCGCCCATCTATCAGCCTGTCGTTAGGCAACATGGGTTTCTCCAGACAATAACTTCAGGAACCAGATTGACCATGTTTTTATCAGCAGAAGACAGCGTTCTATACTTATGGCGGTTAAAACATACAGAGGAGCAAATTTAGATAGCGATCATTACCTGGTAATAGCACGTATCCATGCCAAAATTAGCAACGTACATAAGACTAGAGGTACCCATTCAAGGAGAATAAATACTTGAAAGCTGCAGGAACCAGAGTACAAACTACAGTTTGCCCAAAGGTTGGATGTAGCTTTGGAACGTGGATTTGAGGAGAATGGCGTTGATAAAATATGGTGCCAGTGTAGGGATGCTATTAAACAAATTGCTGAAGAAGTACTGGGCTTAGAGGGGCCACCTCAAAGGTCTGAATGGTTTGATCAAGAATGTCAAGAGGCTACAGATACAGGAAACACAAGGCCTATAGGAAGATCATAAATGTGCATAGGACTCGCCAGGCTGTTTCTGATTACAGAGTGTTAAGATTAGAGGAGAAACACCTGCATAGGAGAAAAAAGAGGGAGAAAGAATAAGAGAGATTGAGGTCTTGAGTAGACAAGCTAATACTAGAGCTTTCTACAAGACAATCAATGCCCAGCGAAAGGGATTTAATCCAAGATCCAATACTTGTAGAGGTAAGGATGGTCAATTGATCACAGATAAAGAAGGGATCCTGGAAAGATGGTCCGGCCATTTCGGTAGTCTGCTGGGGAGTGTTCAGAACCCTGCCCTAGAAGATAATTATGGCTCTGACACAATTAAAAATTACAAAGAGTGTGAGCTTCTTGACCCACCAGATTATGAGGAAATTGAGGCTGCAATTCAAAAGCTTAGAAATAACTGGATGTGATGGCATACCAGCTGAACTTCTGAAGGCTGATGGAAATGAAATGATAAAGGTGATTTGAGATCTGCTACACAGTGTTTGGATAAGCAAAACTCTCCAGCATGACTGGAGCATTGGCCTTATCCTCCCTCTTCACAAGAAAGGAGACCAGATGCTTTGTGATAACTACCGTGGTATAACACTACTAAGCTCTGCCTACAAAGTACTTTCGAATGTGGCATTCCAAAGACTACTTCCCCATGCCCAGAGAGAGATTGGAATGTACCAGTGCGGATTTATAAATGGTAGATCTTGTATTGATCAAATATTCTCCCTGAGAACTCTTATGGAAAGGACTAGAGATTACAATATAACGACCCACCACCTTTTCGTGGATTTCAGCAATGCCTATGACTGTATCATCAGGGGAAAACTGTATCAAAGTATGGAAGAAATGAATGTCCCCAGAGAATTGATAAGCCTCGTGGAATTGCTGATCAGGGAGTCGAGAAGCCAGGTCAAGATCCAGAATGACTTGCCTGAAGAATTCAAGACAACTAGGTGTCTGAGACAAGGGGATGGACTCTCGTGCCTGTTATTTAATTTTGCACTAGAAAAGGTCATAAGAGACGGAGGGTTGCAAGTCACTGGTACGATTCTGACTAAGTCCATCCAAATACTGGCCTATGCAGATGACATAGTGGGAAGAACACCAAGAGATCTACAACAGGCTTTTCTTGCTTTGGAGAATCCTGGACAGCGTATAGGTCTTTGGGTAAACCAAGTAAAGACTAAGTATATGGTGGCTAACCCTTTAAGACAATTGGGTCCTACCATCACGTTTGGTGAGCTAGGCTGAGATGGGCTGGACATGTGGCCAGAATGGAGGACAATGCTATCCTGAAAAGACTGCTGTTTGGATTCGTTGATGGAAAAAGAAAACGTGGACGTCCACGGCTTAGATGGTCAGATGAAGTTGAGAGTGATGCGGGCAGCATCATTGGATCCAGAGCTTGGAAGACCTTGGCCCAGGACAGAGAAGAGTGGAGGCGACGCCTTGATGCGGCCAGGACCTGTACTGGGTTGTAGAGCCAGTGATAATAATATCAGCCTGTCATTATTACACCTGGAGAAGGGGTAAAGTGAAATGCGCATGGCAGGGTAGCCAAGGCCAGTATGGATCCAGTCAGCTGACCGTGCAGCATTTATATTCTCACTTATTCGTGCGAGTGTTCGGCGGTTTTTGTGTGTTTTGATCTGTGTATTAATGTAAATGCATTTATTTACTTTATTGTAAATGTTATAATGTTCATTAACTTTAAATAAAATAAAAAAAAAAAATTGTTTACTATTAACAAATCTCTTCAAAGGCTATCAATTCCTTTTATCAGTGTGTATTAATTTTAATTTTGATATATAATAATATATTTAATTATTTTTATACTCTAAGGCATAATAGCTTACAACAGATGCATTGTTATTCTAAAGGGACTTGTCCCTTGTAAATATTATTGTAATAAATATTATTATCTTGTTCTTTTTCTCGGTTTCTACCGGAGAATGGACCTACCCCGACATAAGTCAAGAGTTAGGCTAGAGTTTGTATAATGATAAAATACATCAATGATATATAAAATACATCAATATATAATCATAAACAAACACTTTATTGTGAATATCCCTCTTATATAATATTGCTCTTACTTTTTAATATGCACTTATCATCTAAATGATTGTATTAATTATGTATTCCATACTCTAATATGCAAATTTAAATTAAATTTTATAATTGAATATTTTGTCTACTATTGATTTCCTATTATCATTCTCATTTTTCAATAATTAAGTTAAGATTAAAAACGCAATTTTAATACCCTAAATCGAATAATTTTCCAAATTTTTTTAGTTAAATGCCTACAAACCGAAAAAAGTTTCACTTGTATCGTGATTTCATAAAACCACACAACTTATTTTCTATAATCTTTAGCTTTTCAACAGTATTTTATACCTCTATATCACTACTCTTAATTCCGTAAATTTGTGTTCAAATTTTGAACCTGGGAAAATATTCTCTTCTTTTATTATTACTAGTAACAATTAGAGATGGTAAAATTAAGGCCCTGTCAAAATTGAGGGTAAGACCTCCCTAATTTCCCTTTCTAGAAAAAGGAGAAAAAGGGTGTAAAACCAGTTGCTTTTGAGTTCTTTGTTCACAAATCATTAGGAGTCTATTCTATGCTACGTTTTTGTTAATATATCTGCATGATTCATGTAATAACTGTTGATTTTTGGCAGTTGCAAATAATGATCTCGTTTAAACATTTATTAAATTGAGGAATCAACAATGCTTTTTATGGTTTTTGTATGAAATGATTGTACTAACTTAGTCAAGTGATGGTCTGATACCTGAGTCCAAAAGGCAGTTTTGGGTAATCTTAACAATCCAAGAAGTGGGGTCATCATTGTATAAGGTACTTCTTCCTGCATTTGGAATGTAATTGGGTTATGGAATATCACTGAGAAAATGTTAAAACTGTTCATTCAATTCCTTTATTTGCTCGTTTGATCTAATAAGTGGATTCAAGTATTAGAGAACCTGATTACAGAAATAACTGGAGTGGAAAGCCACATAGTGTCATCAATTGATTACTTATTTTTTTTAAATCACTTAATGGGCCAAAATGATTTTTAAAAACAGCTCAAGTCATTGGAATTTTGGCCTTTGGAATTATGAAAAGCCAAAATTAACCATGTCTGATGTCTGTAACTAAAATAATTAGCCACTCATTGTATGCGCTTAAAGTTATATTGTCACCTGCAAATATTACTCATTTGGGATGAGGTGACCAACACTTAAAATAATGACATAATAATATAAAATCAAATATTCTCATATGAAACCAAACTCAACAGTTTCAAATAGTGGACTTTGACCTACCCAATAAGTAATATTATTGCCAGATAAGGCAAAGAGAACTGGAGATGTTTGAAAAAAATTGTCACTACTAACAAAAACTGAATAAACTTATTGATCCATCCAATATTTTGTTCTGGTTGGTATATTGATGTGTGTGTGTACATATAAACAGCTGCCTCCTGTACCATCTGAAGACGGGGACCTACTTATTTTCTGGCTCAGAATTAAACTTTTTTTTAAGACCTAGGGTAGTTTTATTTTATTTTTTGTCATTCCATGATATTTATGGTGATACAGGGAACCAGTAAAAGATAGTGAGATTGTAACCAAGGAATGATCATGGATGATTTGCAGGGAATAACTACATAAAGTAGCATTTAATTTCTATTTCTGGTTTTTAAACAAAAGAATCAATAAGGGTTACGATTTTTCCATTTAGGAGAGAAAATAGAAAACAATTTTCATCAAAAATTTTCTGAATCTTGAGTCACCACTATGGTTGATAGGGAATAATTTAGGATTGAAAAAAAATAAATGAAACTAAATTTACATTAACTGAGTAACTGTTACATTAAATTAATATTTTTAAATCAACAAGTTATAGCTACAGTGTATAAATAATATTTATTTACAGCCTCCATAATGAGTTTTCTTTATACTTAGAGTGATTTTGAATATTTATATCCAGAAAATTCTTATTTTTATCTTTAACCCTAGTTACTCCCTCATTTTTTTTTTGGTCATTTAAAAATCAAACATGCCTTTTTTAAGTCTATAAGCTGTTATGGTCATATGTACTTATATTTATTTTTTCAGGTCCTCCGAAACTTAACGTTCCCCCAAGATTCCAGAACTTAGCATTTTTCAACAAGGGTGAAAATGTGGTAATCAAAATTCCATTTACTGGTTTTCCTAAGCCCAAAATCAATTGGTATAGAGGCGCTGAGCTAATAGAATCTGGTGGCCATTATTCAGTCGATATTAAGGTAATGTATCCAAAACACAAAATTTAATATTTACTTGGATGACACTTCATTCATAATTACAATCTATTTATTTTTATAAAGGAGAGACATGCAATACTTACTATCAGAGATGGCAGTAATATTGACAATGGTGCTTATAGAATAGTTGCTGAGAATGATCAAGGTGTTGATTCAGCTACTATCAACATTCAGATAAGTGGTGAGGCATATTTTTTTTTTACCCATGTAATAGTTTCTAAATGGTAAAAATATTTCATTCTTTTCTATTTGTCAGATTGCATCATGTGATTCCTAAGTTTTTTTGTTTTATTTATCTGTTGCAACCATCAATTCACATTCATAAGATGCAATGGAGTAATTGTATGTATTTTCCAATCTGGTTTTAACTTTTATTTGGTGTTCTTTTATTATTTAAAGCTATCTACTCTCTGAAATATTTTATAGACATTTAAAATTATTTTTAGATAACAATGCAAACGAACAATGTAAAAATGAATGAGTAGCTCTGTCAGTTAGTTCTGTGTTAGTGACAAATTCACACCGCCTCCCCCCACCGGTTACGCAAAAAATTAGTTTGCTTATGAACATCGTTTTGAGGGTTAATAAAATCATAGAAATGGTTAACTGAATAATGATCGAAATCAAGCCAGCCTCTTTAATTCTTTGATCTTATACAACTTCCATCAATCAGTATATATTGTTGAATCTTCCCACACATATTCAAAGATTTTATTACTTAATGTCTGAAATGATTTGTCCAATACTTCCACTAAGAAACATTCTCACGTTTCATGGCAAATACCTCTCAGAACTCACTTTGGCGGCAATAAACAACCAGCATTGTTTTATCTTTTTGAATATAAAGTTTCATTTACCTACCTCAACTATCATATTTTTTCCTCCAATTTATACATCTCAATTTTATTTTAAACTAATTGCATACAATTCCCTCAAACAGATTTTCAAATCTGTGAACTCCGTTTTGGATATTTAAGTTCTTCTGAGCAAAATTTAACTGATGTCATTTCCTTACACCAGAAATAAATAAATCTTATGGCATTAACAAATGGTAATCTTATAGAATTATATCAGGTTCCAATTATTAAACTGCACTTACTTCTGCAACTTCCGAAACGATACCTCCAAATCATTTAATTTTTATATAATTTCATGCTGTGACCATGTTGACAACATTTCTTCCGAGGCAATATCCCTTTTTCTTGTAAAATCCAACTGCTTCTATCTCTATTTTCAGAAGATTCCACATTTGCATCATATTTCATTAATTTAAAAAAAAAAGGTGGTAAACACACTACTTACACAAACAATAACTAACCTCAAAAGGTTACATCATTGATATATTCTCTACTGTCATTAATAGTGGCACTTCTCTAACAGGAAATTACCGGCTTTTTATTAATTTCTCATTTTTAGTGTCTTACTGATCTCTGACAGATTGAAATATTTAGAGGATTATATGGAGTTATTTTGTGTTTCTTTATAGATGTCCCTGATCCACCAAGATTTCCATCTGCTTCAAATATCAGTGTTGATTCATTGGCATTGAGTTGGCAAGCTCCTAGTTGGGATGGTGGTAGTCATATAACCAATTACTTAGTAGAGAAAAGGGAAAAACCTATGTCAAGCTGGATTCGTGTAGGTCATACCAGGTAAAATTGTTTTCCTATACTAACTATATATTAGTTTAATTTGTTTTTTAAAATGAGTCAATATAAATCATAATATATTAGTTTAATTTATATTAAAGCAAATTTTGTTATGATCAATAATGTTTAATGAAAATATTTTATTTAACAGATTCACAGCAATAGCAGTGTCAGGCCTTTCACCAGGACATGAATATTCTTTCAGAGTATATGCAGAAAATGTATATGGCCGCAGTTTACCAAGTGAAGAATCAGATATAATTAAAACCAAAGATCTTGACAAGAAAGTGCCAAAGAAAAAACAATATGAAGGTATATAATTATTAATTTAAACTAATTGTCATTTTCACAACTTTGTCAATTAAATTTTATTTATCTATTTCTTTGAGACTATAAGTTGTTAATGGTAATATTAAAAAATAAATATTGGATACATTGAATATGTATTTCATTGAATAATCAGGTCATCAAAACTAAGATAGATAATTTTTTTTTTCAAAGTTAACATATTATAGGCTGAAAGGATTTTTTTTCCTAAATTCATATAAAAAATAAAAATTATTTTTGAATTAAAACTCTTCATTTTTTTCAAATAAAACCAAAACCAAAATGGGCTCTGTATATGCCATGAACATTTAAATCACCTTGGTGTATTAAGGTTTGATTACCCAAACCTGTCTACAGAAATCAGACACTTTTTTTATTTATTGAAATCTTACCAACTTTTACCTAAATGAGCCTGCAATCATCTATCATTACGAAGCTTTTGTTTTTAAAATAAAAATACGAAAAAAAGAAAGAAAAAAATGTTGTAAATTTCTACTTATCTATCTTCAAAATATTCCAAAATGAACTTTTAGGAGATGTAGAGTATTATTATAGCCTCTTAAAAAATACATACCAAAGAGAAATAAATATTTAACCCTAACGGCCATACGGAAGTCTGGGAGACCTACTCGGGATTTTTCATTGTGAGTATTGGCAACAGATAGAAAAATGTAGAAAAAAATCAAATATTTTTTATATCAAATAATTCACGGCTTTGAAGTGTTAATTAATTTAATTGTGAAGAAAAGAATTGAAAAAATGTGAATATTTTAATGCAGGAGACTCGGGGACCTGTGTGTGGCTTTCGGAAGTCACATACTAGGGTTTGGCCGTTAGGGTTAAAATTATTGAATTCTCTAATTCATTTAATTTTAATTATCATATTCCATTTATGCAATAAAACTCTTGCATTAATGTTTAATATTTAACCATTTTGTTAAATATAAAAACACAAATAATTGAGTTCAAATAATAAAAGAGAGAATAATTTTAATGAATATTCTCCTCTATATTTTCTACAAGAAATCACATTAATCTTCGAATAAGTCATTCTAATGAAATTAACCTGTCCACTGTGTGACACAATATGTTTAAAAGGAACTATCACATTTTAGTCCATCAATTATTTTATCTTACCATCTTATTTCTATTCAGCAAAAGTCCATATACTTATTATAATCCACTTTAACTTTTGTTTCCCTGCTTTTTATCTCAATTATTTTTTAGCTCCTGATGATTATATTATGAACACTCATTTTTGATATCCACATACTCTTTTTATTTAATTTTTCTATACTGATAGGTCCTCAATGTAATTCATATATTAATCAATATAAGTTGTCACATGTGGTAGGCCTGTGCGTGTTCTGATTATGTTTTTGAGGTTGATGTTTAGCTCCGAACAGCACCTCCCTTTTCTTAATCCACCTTGGTATTATTCTATTTGTACAGCAAGAATCAGTATGTTTAATGATATCTTTTGAGGAGTGGATGTATAAGATTATCATTTTTTGCAGAATTTCAATCAAGTAAGCTTATTTCTGGCAGCTGTTTAAAAAGTAAGGATAAAAATGATTTTAATGTATTATGTAAACATAAAAAATATTGTAATAATAATTAAAGAATGTCTCTTTTTATAATTGAGAAGAACATTTTTATGAGAGTTTAAATAAAACATTTCACCGATAAAAATTAGTGGGGAATTAATTCTGACTTATCTTCTTATAAAGCTAAGTAGCTTAGTAAGTAGTTTCTCTTGGTCCCAAACTGAAGACCCGCCAACGGCCATACCACATTGAACATACTGGTTCCCATCAGCTCACGGAAGTTAAGCAACGTCGGGCGTGGTTAGCACTTGGATGGGTGACTGCCTGGGAAAAACTCTTGACACACACACACACACACACACACACACACACACACACACACACACACACACGTACACGTACACAAAAAAAGTCAGTAAACTGTACATTATTTTAATTTTTTAATATAGGCACTCCTGTTAGTATTTTATTAATCTATTAACAAAAGCTTGCTTTTTAGTTGATGAAAAAGGAAAGAAAATTAGAGGAAAATGTGAAGATACTATAAAGGATTATGATCAATACGGTAAGAAGAATTGTTTAGATATATTTCAAAAATAATGTATTTAATTTAGTGACAATTTTTTTTTTCTTTCAGTTTTCGATATTTATTCAAAATATATCCCTCAGCCTGTTGATATTAAAACTGCTTCAGTTTATGATTCTTATGATATATTAGAAGAAATTGGAACTGGGGCATTTGGTGTTGTACATAGGTGTAGAGAAAAAAAGACTGGAAATGTTTTTGCTGCTAAATTCATTCCAGTATCTCATCCTATGGAAAAGGAATTGATAAGAAAAGAGATTGATATAATGAACCAATTGCATCATCCTAAACTCATCAATTTGCATGATGCATTTGAAGATGATGATGAAATGGTTCTTATATTTGAATTGTAAGTAATTTTTTGTCTTAGTTAGGTTTTTTCACAGTAAATTATTTTTAAAGACGGAAATATACAATTTGTCTAGTTTTGAGTTAATAATAATGAATCCTAATATAAAATAATGATTATATGTATTTGTTTATATGTTATTACTTCAATGTGTAATCAATATTTTAAGATTGTTTGCTTAAATTATTTATGTATGCAGTTTGATCCGCACTCTCTCTGTTTTGTAATTTTGCAAAGTAAAGTTGATTAATAATAAACTATTTATTACAGTCTTTCTGGTGGAGAACTTTTTGAAAGGATAACCACTGAAGGCTATATTATGTCTGAAGCAGAAGTTATTAATTACATGAGGCAGATATGTGAGGCAATCAAACAGATGCATGAAAAGAATATCATTCATCTTGGTAAGCACATTATTTTTAACATATATTTTGAAATACCACCTAATTTAAAAGTAAAAATATTAGTATAGTTTTAAACCAAGTTATTACCTTGATAATCCTTTGATAATTAATTAAATTACATTTTTATTAGGTAATTTTGTCGCAGTGACTTGTGATTGATGATTAAGTAAAACATAGAGTTAGTTCAAATTCAAAATTTGTTATTCACATTTTTTGAAATATGTTTTATTATAACACGCTTATGAGTTAAAAATTACATTAATATATAAATTAATTTCATAGTGCTAATTCTGAGCCCTAAACATCTGGTACATTAACCTTGCTGAGCTTACAAGGACTTTATCAAGGACCTCAAATATACAATTTTTCTTCAGTTTACTAATTTGAATAAATTCAACTGTTTTATTTTATACAAATAGGGTTAGTAGGAAAAGAGATGAATGTTTAAGCAATGTTTAAGGAAACTATAAGAGATATTTTGTGGATAATGATGGGTATCAAGAAATTCATGCAAAAAAAAGCTTAATTAACACCTTTGATTTTTTATCTACTACAGATATTTGATTCTAAAAGAATTAAAATTGATAATTTTGTATTTTATCTTTCCATTTATGCATTGAATATTGATTAGGTTATTTTTTGTTTAGATATAAAACCTGAAAACATTATGTGCCAGACAAAACATAGTACAAATGTTAAGCTCATCGACTTTGGGTTAGCTACAAAACTCGATCCCAATGAGGTAGTCAAAATATCCACTGGGACTGCTGAATTTGCAGCACCTGAAATAGTTGAGAGGGAACCTGTTGGATTTTATACTGATATGTGGGCTGTTGGTGTTTTAGCTTATGTTTTGTAAGTTTTAAGTGTAATATTTAATACCTGAATAAGTATTAATTGATTTTATTTTTAGAATATCTTATAATGTTTTCTGTGGCATTTCAGATTGAGTGGTTTGTCACCTTTTGCTGGAGAAAATGATGTAGAAACACTGAAAAATGTTAAAGCTTGTGAATGGGACTTTGATGAAGATGCATTTGCTAATGTTTCAGAAGAAGGAAAAGATTTTATAAAGCGCCTCCTTATAAAAAATAAGGAGTAAGTATCCAAGTATTATAACTCCATATCAGTTCTTCATCTTTAGTTAGGACCTTCATATTTTTTTCCAAACATGGTTTTCAATATTTTTCTTTCAAGTTTGGTTGCTGTTTCAAAACAACCCAGGCAACACTCTCCTCAAATTGTGTTAATACCAGTTTTATGAACGTGATTAAAGCTCAATATGATCTGTTAATCCCCTTTTATTCATTGCAATTTTTTGGGAACTTCAATTAAACTTAAATTAACAAATTTATGAAATAATTGATCTGGGACAAGGAAACCGACCGACCTTGTGTTCTTTTGGCAATAGAAAGTTCACAAGACAGTTCTGACCTAAGGTGAAGTAGGGAATTCACTTTTGAAGCTATTTTGCCTTGAAGCCCCAAGGGAGACATCAGATGAACAGAACAATTTGACTAATACAATCTGAAAGTATTTCCATTTTTAAGAGTTCCATTTTTCTGTTTGTCAATCTGATTTTGAAAAAAATTCAGGATGCCTCCCAACCCTAATATATAGGATTGGGATGTATAGTTGGTTAGGAATATATAGGTTATCTTTAGGGATTTTACTTTATTTGAAATAGTAAAGAAAAAATCCTCAGTCTACAACTGGAAAAAACTTAAAAGAAAATATCCTTTTTCCTGTGTAGTTTCTCCCAAATCACTAATGATTAGTTCGGAGTGACTTAATTATTTTCTTTCAAAACGATAAAATTGCCAGGATCAAGTGACCATTGCAGGACAAATTTTTTATAGATAGTTATAAAAGAACTTAACTCGGGTACTATTTTCCTTTAGAATAACAAACATTAGCCACTACGTGTTTGGCCAAAAGGCTACATAATGAACTTTCACTCTATTTAATATAAACTACATGTCAACTTTCATTGTTGAGAAATTATAATTAAATTAGTTTAATATAATTATTATTTTACAAAATAATAATTATAGCATAAAGAAGCCAAAAAAAATTATGTTATATTGAAAAGTTTAATGAATCAGGAAAGTAATTTATATTAAAAGGAAACAACATCCAGTTCCAGAATGTTTTCTTTTATTGTATAGCCAGGAATGCTTTGAGAAAGCAGAAATTTGGGTTGGAATATTTAAAACACACCAAAATTGATTTTTAAAAAAATTAATTGTTTTTAACAGAAAGTGCAGGGAAATAACAAAAATACAAGTTATTATGTTATAGGCACAATTTATTGGATATAATTAAATACACAGATAGACACATGCTATACACAAAGAACCAGATGACAACTGTACAAAGGCTAAACAAAACAACATGATGAAGGGAACTAGCCAACATGATCTTAATGGCTATTTTATAGTGTTGACTATCTATAATACAATAATTATTATACAAATTATACTCATAAAGGGCAATCACTTCAACAATTATTTCTAATGCTAGTGTCCATTAAATGCAAGTATTTAGGCTACCTTGCAAACTAAAACTTCTTTTACATAAAGTCTCTTCTTAAATTCTTTACAAAATTTAAAAATAGTTCAAGTTTCAACCAAATCAACAAAACTTTAATGTTTAAATATAATTTTTGACCGCATCGTTTGAGTTATTATTCATCTGATAATTTCATAGTATAGCACTCAACATATACAGAATATTTTACTCCCCAAAATATGTGTAATCCAATGGGACATGCCTTGTTATATGAAGTGTAGTAATTGTGATTAGACTTTTATATATGACGCCATCAAGAAGAACTTTCAACATAACAATCAGTTAATACTAATATTCTTCATCCATTTCTTAGGTAATATTGTTTAAATTTTATTTTCAGAAAAAGAATGACTGCTCATGAATGTTTATTACATCCTTGGCTCGTTGGTGACCACAGTGATAAAACATCAATCATTAACTCTTCTAGATACATAGATATACGTGATCGTATCAGAGCAAAATACGAATTATGGAACAGTTACCCAATAGCATTGGGTCGACTTTCTGAGTACAGTGCATTGAGAAAATTATTGATTGATAAATATTGTATTAGGGATACTTCATTTGGTATGTTTTTTATTGGTGGATTGTCATTTTAAAATGGTTTACAAATCATTTAAATAATTTTTAAATATAATAATTTTTACAGACCGTCGGCAAGCAGCTCCGAGATTTGTTATAAAACCTCAGAGTGCTTTTGCCTATGAAGGACAAAGTGTCAAGTTTTATTGCCGTGTAATCGCAATAGCAGCTCCTACAATCACCTGGTTCCATAACAACCAGGAATTGAAACAAAGTGTCAAATTTATGAAACGCTACGGAAATGATGATTATCATTTCATTATAAATAGAGTAAAATTAGATGACAGAGGAGAGTACATTATACGTGCTGAAAATCATTATGGATATAGAGAGGAAGTTGTATTTTTAAATGTTCAACGTATGTATAAAATATATTTCATATTATTAAAATAATGACATTGTGGTAGTAACATTTTTTGAAATATAGATTAAACACAAGTGTTTTGTAATTTATTTCAGCTATACCTAAACAAATTCCTGCATATAGGCCGGAGGCCCAACAGGTTAGAAGGAGGGAACCACTTCCCTACACATTCTGGCAAGAAGAAGTTGAATCTGCTCCTAGTTTCACATTCCTTTTGCGTCCACGTGTTATGCAGTCACGTCAAACATGCAAACTTCTTTGCTGCTTGAGTGGAAAACCATTCCCAACGGTATAAACCTTTTTTTAAATCAAAATATGGAAGTTATTAATTTTGTAATTATAGGGTTATAAAACATTAATAGAGCTATTAAACATGGTTGTGACGACCAGTTTGTCTTTCGCAATTGAAAGATAAAGTACCGGAAGGTCAAGGGAAAATTGAAATAGCTGGTCGCAACAAATTAGGGAGAATGAACAAAAAATTATTAAACATAAACATAGAATTTGTAAATCATGAATTAATAATATAAAATAAAACATATATACATATGATATAATATAAATATTATCATGAATTCAAAAATGTCTTTTACCTATTAAACTATTATTTATAAATTATTTTACTCTTGAAAAACTGTAAATGTAAAAATAGAAATTTCTAGAAAAATAACTATGAATTTAGTTTACAATTATTACATTACAAAAAAAGAGAACTAAAAGTCTGGGATTGAACTCATGAAAATAAGAAGTTATGTGTGTTTATCACAGTGCTATGCTGGCAGATATCAAATGATACTGAGAAAGACCACCTAGTGCAGGTCATCTCCTCACGCTGAAGAATTTCCTTAGGGATGTGATTGCGATGTGCTGGAGCAAACAACATCGTCACTTTGATAAAATAAAATGCCTTTTCTCACAGTTGAACAGTGAAAGTGCTGTTGAGCATATTAGAGCCCGCGCTAAAAGTCAGTAAAAATGCATGTGGGGTCCCTTTTCACACTGTTGCACTTGATGCTGACAGAGAAATCCGTTTGGATGAATCTGCAGCCATGGGCAGCAGTGGGCTTGACCCGAAACAAAGAAGAAATAGTTAAAGAAAGTAGCTATTACCCTGAGCAATATGTCTAGCTACTTTCTCCTATCACTCACATGTGTGTGTAAAATCTATAAAATAAGAAAAAACATATATATATAATACAAAATTAAACAAACTCTTAAATGTGTCATCCTCGACAATGGTTCTACCATGATCTAATTTTAAAATAGCATCAAGTTCATTAATAAAACCATAGGGAATCACCTTTCAGCTTGAATATTTACATTTTTGTCAGAAAGCTGATAGCTTAATTGATTATCCTTGTTTCTTCTCCTCTGTTACTTGTCTTTAGTACAGAATAATTCTACAATTTTTATATAGTAATTGGATAATTTAAAAAATATTTATTCAATATTATTCAGTTAAATTTATTCTGAGTAATGTTTTCTTTTATTTCTTTTATTATTTTTTCATTAAAAAAAAATTTAATATGTATTTCTCACAAATACTGAAAACAAATCAGAGGTACATTACTTAAATTAACTATTAAATGACAGTAAATATTTTCTATTGCTTAAAATTTGCTGTAAAAAAGTATATGGAACTTGGTCTTTCTGTTTTATTATTTATATGGTAGAAATTCACAATGCTGTCGTATTATCTGTGTTGGCCAGAGCCTACCTCCAAACATCCTAACTGTTAATAAATAATTAAAAAAAAAAACATTACTATTTCAGCAGTATTAAAGATTTGTTATTTAGTGCATTTCTTTATAAAGATTTTTTTTAAACTATCTAATAAACTATAATTGGGTAAAATAATTTGTGAAAATTTTGTATTTTTGATTTTAAAAGAATTACATTTAGAATAGAATTAATACAATTTATTTTTATATTAGGTGCGATGGTTCAAGGGTAATAAAGAACTTTCTCGCTATGAATATACAATGTCACATACTGATGGTGTTATAACTCTAGAAATAATTGATTGTAAACCTGAGGACTCTGGAAAATATAAATGTGTAGCTACAAATAAACATGGCACTGATGAAACTAGCTGTGTTGTTATTGTTGAAGGTAAAACTTTGTACTATTGATTTAATCAGTAGAATTATATAATGTTTTTGCATTTTTTATTTAAATGAATTTAGTTATAGTTTTTTTTTTCTTTTCTCAAATTAGAAAGATTTGAATTTGAATATGGGTAATATCCATACTTTGGTTTGTGGACAATTTAGTTCTCTTGGATGAATAAATGCAAACTATAACACTAAATGTTGAATAATAATTAGTTGACGGTATAAATGTTATGGGAAGATAATATTGTCTGAGTGGGGAACAAAAATTTTATTTTGTCACATGTATCTGTCAGTAGAGTGTATATTGCAAACAACATCGCAAAGAAACCCAATTCTCAGTGCATCATGAGAAATCCTATCACATCAGTTTCGTTATTTCCAATGCACCTAATTACGAATCCAAATGGAAAATACTCCAAAAATTATCCCCACCTGTATTCTGTAAATTTAGTTCTTTCCCAGCCATGCCAGATGATCTCAATAACCAATTTGTATCCAATACTCCTAACTCCTCATCCACTACCATCGTTGATCATAAAAACTTTAACCCTCAAAATTTCTTTTTCTCTCATGTTTCATATGAAAGACCTCTTTCAGACTTTTTAATTATCTTCCTCTTTTAGACCTCATTTTTTGTTCTCCTTCACCAGTTTCCATCGAGATAAATTCCACCAAAGATTCCTTGGAGGATTTTGCTCTCAAAAACTAGGAAGTCAAGCTCAATCTGTTTGGTCATTGTCTCCGATCCATACAAAAAATCTGGGCGGATTAATGTTTAGTACAGATGGAGCTTATTCTGCCGTGATAGAAGGAAAGAGGTGAATTCCCTGTGTAGACTAAAGTAACACCTGTTAGCCAACCATATTCTTTTCTTTACCTTGATCTGTCTGATGCTCAGCCATTATTGAACCCAAATAAGTGAATTGGGCTACTTTATCAAAGTTAAGGGGGCCTATATTGATGGCGCTCCAGGGTACTTCTCCTGTGACCATGAACTTAGTCTTCCCTCCATTCACCTCGAGCCAGAGTGTTGTGAGGGTCTCCAACAGGGCTAGGAACCCCTTTCTGTGGAGTCCAATGACCACCCTACGATTTCCGCATCATCTGCATATGCCAAGAGCTGCACCATCTGAGTGAAAACTGTCCCATTGGTTTGCAGGCCAGCATCCCTCATTGCCTTCTCAAGTGTCAAATTAAAAAGGAGGCATGCTAACACATCTCATTGGCGTAGTCCTTTTCTTGAGAGACTTCTGTTCTGAGAATCTTCTGTTCTTTACCCACTAATTGGCTCCAGAAAATTAACAGCCATTTCTTGTATTGCAGACACGATGCTGAATCAATGTTTTCCTTATTTGCAGCACTAGTGCACAGTTTTTTATCAAGCTACTAGATGTACATCTCTTTGGTATCTGGCTCCTGTATCATTTTGAGAGAATAGAGTTAATGTTATTCACTTGTGAATCCAACCTTTTTAAAAGAAATTTTAGGCATAATATGAAGGATACATAAATTATGGTTTGAGCCCACACTTAGCACTTAGCACTTTTAAACAGTCTCACATTCTGAAGAGAGGACTTGTGCCTTTTATCAACAATGATAAAATCTATTTGGTTAGCATGTTTCCTATCTGGTATAGTCCAGGTAACTTTATGTATATTCTTGTGTGCGAAAAGGGTACTTCTAATGATCAAGTCCCCTGGAGGTTGCAAAATTAATAAGCCTTGCTCTATTTTCATTGGATTGGTTGTGGAGATTATGTTTCCATATATTTGGGAGATACAGCTCTTCTTTCTCAATGTTTTGCATTTAATTCTCCAGCTATTATTTTCATATCACATCAAGGCTTGATTCCAGTTGCTCATAAAAGGTGTCTTTATCTTCCTCACTTGGGGCTTCCATTGCAGCATATGCACTAATAATACTGTATTTATAAAACTTTCCATGCATCCTAAGTACACAAATGTGTGGGTTTCCCCACAAATCCTACTCCATATTTATACAGGTGTAGTATATGGTGTGCCATTTTTTTTTCTCGAGGGTATCCTGGCCAGTCCTACTGATTTCCTGGATTGTAACAATGTTTAACTTAAAATTGTCAATTTGTTCAAGGAACAGTTTCAGTGCTCCAGGTCTGAACAAGAAAAGAATATTACATTACCCAAGAATTAATGTCCTATAGGTGTTGCTGGGTTGTTTCCATTTATAACTATCGATATCCGAGGCTGATTTTAGTTTCTGTGAAATATTAGCTTCAGGTAGGGGGCTTCCAATCCTCACTCCCTACCCTAATATACTGGTGGGGCTGCGACCTTGGTGCCCGTTTACCTGCATATCTGACTGGGGAGGCTACCTAGGGGAGGTGACCCTAGGGCGTGTAGTGTTAGTGACCTTAGCTTATAGTGTGTGGGTGTGTAGTGTACTGTAATTGGTGTGTATTTGTGAGTGTCAAAGTTGGGTAAGAGCTAATAAATATAACTTACTAGAGAGCATGTGTTTGTGTTTAAATAAGGATAGGAAAGAAGCATAGAGGATCATGTGATTCATGTTAGAGAAGAATTGGTTGACTGTAACTTCTAATATAAGGAAGAAATAGTTGGGGGTGCAGTCAATAAAAACACCTTAATAAGTGTAACTTATTTATTGTGTGCCGACGTTTCGGCCTACAGTGTAGGTTTTATTTTATAAGCATAGAGGATATTAGGTGGTTGTGAGTTTCATACTGTGGTGGAGCAGGCTTGAAAGGTTGGCTCAAATGTTTTGGTTAAATGGGAATGAGTGAAAAGGTTGGAAAAGCGAGATCTCGTTTTCTGGTATTGGATGAGGATTTGAAATGTAAGAGATTGTAGATGTATATTGAGACTTGATGGATTGGAAGACTGAGCCTAGGAAATGTTGTCTATAGATGGAAGGGAAGAGATACTTGAATACATGATAGTGGGGGGGGGCATGATATTCCTCGGAGCACGAAAGACAAACCACAGAGAGCAGATGATAATTCGCCCCAATCTGTCCTCGAACCCCTTCCCCATATACCACACCACAGTAGTCAAAGTGGGGAATTCAAAAGGTAAGATACTTTCTGGTAGGTTATGTTAGAAGATGACGGGAACAATGGAGTATATTTCCAACTTTAACAATGGCAAATGATACTAATAATTCAGAGGGAGGAATGAATAAATAGATTTGGAAGTCATCAGCCTATTGAAGGTGGGAACAATGGTGGATTTATTTAGGAAGATCACAGATCTAACCAGGTATCTGATCGATGGGTATGATGAGTGGGAGAAAATGAAACAATGGAAAGATGCCGAGAGTGGAAGAGATTTTTCAGTTATAGACTGTTATTGGGGGTTGGTATTGTAATTGTCGGAAATTATGATATGGTTATATGATTAGAGAGGAATATAATTATAGAGGATGGACTTATAGGTAGAATCAAAAATACCAAAGTAGGGAAATATATCACTACATGCAGGAGAAAGAGAGGGTGTGCACTGCAGGCAAATTTCAGCAAAAAGGAATTCAACTAAGGAAAATAAGATGGGGATGAGAAATCTAGGTTACGGGATTTGAGGGTCTGATGGACGCAAAAACCTACATCTTCCCCAGTCCGGTTAACCCAGTCCTGGTGGAGAAAGAAATAATCAGGTAGGGAAATAGAATAGGTAGGAATCTAAGGTTTTAGCCATATTCTGGAGGCTGCATTGATGTGGTAAAAGCTGTGTGTAACATATTGTTAGAATTGGAAATGGGCAGGTAAGGATTGGGAATTAAAGTAACAGGAATGGTAATTATTTTTAAGTTTGAGACTGGCCTTTATGGTACGGCATATAATTTTTGTGAATTGTAGCAATATTATATAAGAGTAAATATTAAAAAAAAAAAAAAGTGACTGGAGGTCAAGACACTAGACATAACAGTGAGATAATAGAGAAGTGAAGAAAATGTGCAATAAAAAAATAAAATAAAATAAGGGGTTTACTGGGTGAATTATTACAAAAAGTAAATAATGAACAAAATATTTAAACAAAAGAGAGAGAAACCAAAAGCATTGAGACAAAAAAATATTCCTACAATTAAGATCAAATAAAAATAACTATAGATGCTAACAAATATCACTAAATTATAGTTGTGAACCATTAAGAGTTCTCAGGAATTGCTAAAGAGTAGATGGGTGCTATAAGTTCAGCAGAAGACGTCAAAATGTAAAGCCTATTTGATGTAAATAACAGGGTGGCCATCATCCTTCTGGAAGCGCACTCTGCTCCTATTAAACCATGAGCATTTTAACTTTGTAGCAGCTCTCTTTTGTCGGGTGAACAAGTACAGACGTCGATTAGTTGTAATCATTTCTTCCCCGATGTATACACAATGAAAATCATTCTTCTGCCAGCCAAAGTTCCGGGTGGAAAAGTATCAATTCACTTTTCTTTTCTGTACTTGCTTGTCTCCGAACAATTGCCTTACAAACCGAGTGATGACTGGTGATGTCCATGGTTCATCTTTCCTTAGTCTTTGGTGCTCTGCAATTTTGAGGTCCTCTATGCTGATCTTAATTCCCATACCCACTCTGACACCAGGCTCTAGTGTTGCAGTAGTTTCCCAAGGCGAACTGGAATGCCATGTATCTCTAGTTGTCGGCATAGTAAGCCATGTTTGGCTTTATTAAGGCAAACTTCTAGACCACCCTTCTTTGCTTTGAAAGCCTTATTTCTTGATGTTAGTAAGAGCCTATCGTTCTACTCAAAACTAAGTTCTCTGTACTTTTTCATTAATGATTTTAGAGATGCTATCTCCACATAAACATTTTCATGCATACAGTTTACTGCTGCTAGTATATGACGTTTGGACAGTTCCATTGCTTTCTGATCAGATTTTTTTTCATGATGGGCTAGTCTTAGTCTTAGTATGTTTCATCTTTGAGGTCTCGAAAGACATCCTTGTCACCTTATTTTAAGGAAGAGTTGTAGAGGTCATACCCTTCCTACTGCAAGTACTTTCTGGCATTCTTTCTTTACCAACTTTTCTAATCCTGCAGTCCACCTTAAATTTCCAATCTCCTTCAGTTTAATACTTTGATCCAACACCCATTCTGAGTTCTTAGATCCATGTACAACATCCCACCAAACCACAGCTTTTGGCAGAGCTTTTCTTGTCTGATCCTCGTCCCTGTGGAACAGTATACCTTCTTCCAACTGTCATTCCAATAATCTTCCGATCTTCAAATTCTTTATATGTGATATATATATTACCTCATATTCTTACAATTTCCAAAATATCGGAAATAGTTGTTTAGTTTTATGATTAAAAATTAATGGATGAATGATGTGTTTATTGTTTTGTTTTTTGTGATATCATGTTATTAGCTCATTTTTTTATTCTTTTCTAATTATCATTCATTCTCTCTGAATGTTGCCTTCTCCTTTCCTCCGTTCATCCTTCATGCCCATACTTTGTTCTCTCTTCCACAAAAACATTCGGATCCTAAATTGCACTCTATTCAGGCAGTCTTGATGAGAAAATTTGAACTAAGGACCTCAAAACAAGAAAAAAATTTCTTATGGAGGTATGTCCACAAACGCATTACTTAAGGGATATTCTCACCTAAAGATTTTCATTGTTATGAACTATTTAGGCATATTAAATAAGTTTCCAGACATTTCTCCATAGAAAACTTTTTTCTTGTTTTGAGTTCCTTAGTTCAAATTTTCAATTTGGCTACTAAACTCTGAAATACTCTGCATAGATCTCTCTTTCATTTATATATTTATTATATTTGTATGTAAATGTACATAAATATGTAGGGTCATTTGTAAAATGATGAAAATGTGATTTGTAAAATGGTAGAAATCTGACTTAGTTTTAGAATATCTTATAAAAAAGCCGTATTTTCATAAATTTTGTATATCTCATTTTAGGTAGTTCTACAACAGCTGAACAAGATGAGTTGGTTCATAATCTAATGCATTCTGGAGGTAATTTTGTTTAAAATTTTTCAAAATATTCAATTAAATAAATTTTAAAATGCTCTTTTTGGTTAATTTTTCATGCAATATAGATTTTTCTTTATTTTGGTGCCAAATGATTATTTTTGAAAATAACTATAGACTTATCAAATATTTTTTAAATTACTAAACATGGAAAAATAAATTTTTATTATCATGTCACATAAATGTGTTGTATATATATTTATTTGACGTGAAACAGCTATGAAAGACTACGCGACTATGATGCAGGTTTTTTTTGTTGTTATATATATATAAGTAAAAAAGAAAAAAAACAGTATTAATGTTAGTTTATGTAATGTTCATTTGTTTTATGTCCATCCTAAAGGTTCATTGCTATTTATATAGTGTTAAAATATTGATTTTATTTGAAAGATGTGAATTACATTGCCTTGGTGTATTGATTGTATTTCTTTTTTGTAATTAATCTTCTCCATTGTCTCCCTTTTGGTCTGATTTTTGTTTGATTCAGTTGATACTGTTTCTGACTATAGAGTGTTAAGATTAAGGGAGAAACACCTGAACAGAAGAAGAGGGGGCTATAAGAAGAAATAATAAGAGAGATTGAAGTCTTAAGTATACAAGCGAATACTTTCTACAAGGTAATTAATACCCAATTGGGATTTAAACCATAACCAGATAGGGATTTAAACCAAGAACTAATATTTATAGAGTAAAGGATGCAAACTTGGCCACAGATAAAGAAGGGATCCAGAAAGATAGTCTGACCACTTTGGAAGTCTGAGGGAACTGTTCAGAACCCTGCAATGAAAGATAATTAAGATCCAAAAGCTCGTTATAAAGAGTGTGAGCTTCTTAACTCACCAGATGATGAGGAAATTGAGGATGAAATTCAGAAGCTTAGAAATTATCAACACCAGGATGTGATGGCATAAAAACTGAACTTCTGAAGGCTAGTGGAAATGAAGTGACTAAGGTGATCTGAGATTTGCTACACAATGTTTGGTTAAGTAAAACTCTCCCTGACAATTTCTAGGCGCTAAAAAATATTATTTTGGAATGCCGAAAATTTTAAGAAGTTGTTTGATATCAAGAAGAGCCGAGGCCATGCTTTACAAAACAATTATCAGAAACCTGGCAGGGTAAATTCCAACAGTTTACTTCTCTTTGAAAATAAAATATTAAGAGGAATGTTTGGGTCTTTAAGAGGTGATGATCAATTCTAACTCAGGAAAAATGCAGAGCTGTATCCATTGTAGACATGGTGCAGCATATATGAATAGCTAGGATATGACGTAAAGGAAACGTGAGCGGCCATAAATAAAATGGGCAGATGAAGTTGAGAGGGTTGCATTTTTGGATCCAGAGCTTGGAGGGGAGGACTTTGGCACAAGTAACAGCCAATGGTACGCCTCAATATGGCCAAGACCTGTACTGGGTTGTACAGCCGGTATTGATTGATTGATAAATATGTCTGTAATAACATTGTTTTAAGTTCCTTTTCGATACCACAGTACACCCCATCCTTATTTTACTTATCTTGGGAATGCCATCCATAAATACAATAAAAAGAAGTTGTCTAACACTGTCTGCTTGCTTTTCATCTTTTGCTATAAAGTAAAATTAGAACTCATACCATTTATTCTTACAATACCTTTAGGCTTTTGGTATGTTGATATAACTTAATTATGTTTAGTATATTGAATAAAGGGTCATGTTTTGCACACAGACCCTCCCATGTAAACACTTATGTAACTGAATCAAAGGCTACTCTGAAATCCTGGTTTGTAAGATACACATTTCTGTCACTGTTCCAGTAATACTTCATTTTTATTTTGAGCATAAAAATGTCCTTCATTGTCTGCCTGACTGAAATGCTCCCTGTTCTTCCTCTAGATTATATTCTACAAGCTGCCTTAGCTTATGCTCCAATATTGAAGTGTAGATTTGTATACACCTGCCGAAAGACAAATTGCCCTGTAGTTATTACTTTTACTTCAGCTCCCTTTTTCTGAGAATTGAAACTATTATATTGAAATCCCATTCTCAAAGGGTCTTCTTGCTGTGCTATACTTTTTGAAAAAACACTTTACAGAACCTTGATCACTTTTGGACTAATATATTTGATGAATTCAAGAAAGATCCTACCAGAACATGCTGCCTTTTCAATCTTAATCTCTTTCACTGCTTTCTGACATCTTCTCTTATAACTTCTTGTTTTTTATTAATTTGAGGAGGATCTGTTTACAGTCATTGGTGTTCATAAAGATGTTGGCATAAGGTCTTTGGCATGTTGGCATGCCTCCTTCTTTGCTTTGAAGTTTGTGATTCTCCCGAAACCTGTCAATGATAGGGGCTCCTCATCAGCTTCTCTATTAACCTCAATGTCAATGAAATATCTTCTGACATCTTTATAATCGATGAAATAATCAATGAAACTGTTTTACTACCCAGAGGAAAGTATAATTTGTTGGACTTCATGTGAGGATAGAATGAGTTTCCAATTATGAGATATTTATCAACCAAAAAATTTTGTTAGGCAACTTTCATTTGTGTTCATTATCTTTTTGTCATCATATTTTTCAATAAATCCATGTTCCCTTTGATGATCCCATCCTATTCTAGCACTGAAATATCCCACAACTATGACTTTTTGATCGATCTCTGTGTTGAAAAACTGCTACTTCCAAAGTAGCATAAAATATTTAATTGACAACAACCACCACATCTTCTTTTGGACCATTTTCCGGAATTAAGAAGGCCTTACCATACCAAGCTGATACTTATTCACAACAACATGGAAGAAGACTTGTTGGTAACACTCAAGTCAAGCCTTTCTTCATGTCGACATTTACACCTTCCCTTCTGTTGAAGGCTTTTGGTATCACTTTTCAGTGTCTACCTTTTTTATTGCTTTTTATCTTCATCCACCCGTCAATTTTATAATTTGTAATTTCTTCAATAATCTCAACTTCTTTTCATATATGACCACAAAACTCCGGATTGCCATGCATAATTAATTCCTTATCCATGCTGTTCCTTTTTTAAAAAGATTTTCAGGGCTATTTAATATACTCTGAATCAATAGTTATTCTTAATGGGCTATTAGCTCAACAAAGGAGATCCCTTGTTGAGGGATAACAGAGTCGTTATGTTTATTAGGAATTGGAATCCCTAGGTGGATTGTCGGTTCCATTAGTAAGAAGTCCTACTTACCCCTTCGCAGTGAGCTATCCTCTCTGAGTCTATCAATGATCTGTTACTGGCATAACTATTTCTGATAGGCTTAGTCACAGGCTGTCTATAATGGCTCCTTATCTCTTTATGTAGAAAACTATGTATCATGAGAATTATACAAGTCTTATCAAGACGCTTTTATATAATTTTCCTAACTACCTGTTTCCTAGAGCTATTCTGTTTTCTAGATATTCTTCTGTACCAACTTCCTTTAATTTTAATTAGTTGTTGATAAAATTTGAATATGTTTGTCTAGTATTTGTTATCTTGGAACTTTATAAAACTTCCAACAAATTCTTATTGTATTTAAGCTTTAAAAAAAGAAAATCAGTAAATTTTTTATTTTAGGCTTATATTAAATAGGTAAAAATTTATTGTAATGGATTAAAATTCAATAGTGATATTCTTCTAGAACGGAAATATATTGAGCAGCCTTTACGTCCATCGCCTGCAGTTATTACAACTAGAACTTTAATTGGAGGCAGTCCAAAACATTCCCAGTCATTGACGCCACAGCCAAACTTGGTATGTTAATGAATAAAATATATTTTGTTGTTAAAATAATCTAAATTTTGATTAATTATAATGCCTTACATTGTTTAATAATCATCAAATACCTTTCATGATAAGATTAATTAAATAGTATATAAGTATAAGGTGTGAGTGTGTGTGCATATGTGTTTGTGCGTGTGAGTTGTATGTAGATATATGTATATTATACATTTTTTACAGACATATATTGATTGAAGTTTTTTAGTTCTAGGAATATTATAATTAAACTTTCTACTATTCTTCTAATTGCCAAAATCCAATTAAATGGATCGGCACAGACTGCAGTTCTTCAAGGATTACATCATATGTCTTCTATAAATTCAAAAACATGAGTACTGATTTATTTATTGTTCTAATTTTAAAGCCAATTAGGGAAAGGTTAAGAGTTCTAAATTTTATTTTATGGTTTTTTTTTTCAATTGTATTTCTTACACAATCTTAGTGGGCAAAATGTTATTAGGGACTTACAAATACAAGTGTCCAACCCAATTCTGGAAATCGAGAGATTAAAAAATATGGCAAGCCTTTAGATACAAATAGTCCATCCAGATCAAGGAGTGCAACCAAAGAATTAATACGTAAGTAATAATTGCTTCAATGGTTTTAATGTTTGACTTAACTAAATTAATATTAAATACAATACTTTTTGTTTGGATAAATGTCTTTCTTTATTCTAATTATAACTTATCATATTATCTAGTAATAAGTATTGTTTTTAATTCAAATATAATAACAATTCATCTTGAATAAACACATTTATTACCTATCTAAAAATAAATAAGTTTATTATTGTTTAACCCTTATATTGACTTTCAGAAGTTATCTGAATCCACCTCAAAAGGTGGGGATAAATAATAAAAGGGGAGATCAGATTGGGACATTTAGTACTCTCTTGCCTACATTCAGTTATCAAACCTTTTCAGCTAACTTCATTTGAAAGAATAAGAAAATTAATGAATGGTAGATATGTTGTCAAACTTATACCTATACAGAAAAATGAAATAAGAGCTTTAGTGTCTTACTGTAAAATACAAAGAATAAAATTATTTCATTTTAATTGCATAATATAGTAATTTATGTGAAATTAATTATATAATGATATGAAATATATAGTTTAATGAAAATACATCGTGATCTAATAAAAATAAATAAATAAATAGCAATTAGCATAAAATCTTGTATTTTGGTGATAAATATATAGATATCTTCTTACTCAAGGACTATATTTAAATACATATATACAATAGAAGTGTATAAACAAACATTTCAGGAGAGCGTCGAAAGAATAACTGAAAGAAGCCGTTACAAACAACTAACGGTCAAGAAAATGGAGGGAGTATTCCAAAGACTATCGATATGACAAATACTCAATATAATAGAACTGTTTAAATATAAATCCCAACACTCTCCTTAATAATTATGTTAATACATTTATATAATTATTACAATTTAAAAATACTTAAACCTAAATTGTCCACACAATATTTATGCTTCTTTGTAAGTAATGATTTTGTTAAAAAATTATCAACCATTTCCTCACTGGGCAAATATTTAAAGGTAACTTCCTTCTTTTGGAGTTGTCAAATGTCAAATGTCATCAACATATTCTTCCTGATCAATGAATATGTCTTTGCCTTTTCTTCTTATTCGAACATCTAAACATCTTGATGCTTCGCCAAAATCTTTAATTTTATATTCTTCTCTAAGCCCTTTTTTTAATTCCAGCTTGTCTTCCTGATCGTTGAAGAAAATAAAATTGTCAAAATATACTCCGATTATAATTATCTTCTTTCCATTAATTTTATAATAAACGCAACTGTCATTTTCAGATTTTTTATAGCCTAGTTTTTCAAAAGTTCTGTCTCTTTGTTCAGTCCATTTTCTTGAAGCTTGTTTTAATCCATAAATCGCCTTATTCAATTTGCATACCTTATTTTCTTGACCTGGTTCTATGAAGTGGTCTGGTTGCTTCATATAAACTTTGTCATCCAAATCTGCATTCAAAAATGCTGTTTTAACGTCCAAATGATGGATATTAAGTTCTCGTTCTGCTGTTATACCAAATAAAAATCTCAATGTAGACTGCCGTCTTACAGGTGAAAAAGTTTCTTGATAATCCATCCCGTAACACTGTGAATATCCCTTTGCCACCAACCTTGCCTTGTGTACATTTCTTTTTCCATTTTCTCTAGTTTTCATTGTGAAAACCCATTTACTATCTACGGCAATTTTATTTTCAGGAGGATCCACTAAAGTCCATGTCTTGCTTTCAATTTGTGCATCATACTCATTTCTCATAGCTGATATCCACCTGTCTTTGTCTTCTTCCTGCAAAACATCACTAATGGTTTTATGGTTAGTTTCCATTAAATTAACACTGTATTTACTATCTCTAAATCGAGATGGTGGTTTTCCCCCCCTCAAAGGAAATCTTCTTACTTCTCGGTTTTCTATTTCTTGATCAAAACTATGAAAATCTTCATCAGAACTACTTTCGTTTTCAGTTTCTACATTATCTTCAACCTCATTATTATTTTCAACTTCAGTGTTTGGTAATTCTTCCGGTGAAAATATTATAGGCACTTCAATACAATACACTTTTATTGTATTTTATATTGTATACTTACTTTCAGTATAATATACCTTTGCCTGTAGAACAGATCTGATACTTAGGGTTGCATCTCGACAAGCGATTAACCTGAATCCTCATACAAGACTGAAAAGACAAGAAACAGCTCGACGTTTCAGGCTACATCAACACTTACTAGACAAACGCTCTAAGCTCTCAATTAATTACAAAATACTCATCTACATGACCATCATACGACCTATTTGGACTTACGGAGTAGAGCTTTGAGGCTGCACTAAGCCTTCGAATTTCTCTCGTATCCAATCCCTACGATCCAAAATCCTTCGTTAAGCCCTCAATGCTGCTTATTTTGTTAAGAATAAAGTCATCCATAATGACCTTAATGTCCCATTTGTTGCTGCTTCCGAGCTCTCTATCTATCCTTTCATAACAAACTTCATTTCAACTCAAACCCTCTAGTTTTTAACCTAGCTTCCTCTTCAATTCCCGACAACCCTCCGAGGCATCTGAAAAGAAGATGGTCACGTGGCCTTCTTAGTTGAACTTGTGATTTGAATACTACCAGTGGGCAGTTTCTCTACTTGTCATTATATATCATTTAGCCTATTTACTTGTTGTATTATTGTAATATAGTTGTAAATATCAATGAATAAATGAATAAATAATGTATATATATATATATATATATATATATATATATATATATATATATAATATGTTCCATCAGGAAATGTTGCAAGAAAATTCTTTT
This sequence comes from Arma custos, assembly GCA_037127475.1. Lineage (NCBI taxonomy): Eukaryota > Metazoa > Arthropoda > Insecta > Hemiptera > Pentatomidae > Arma > Arma custos. The sequence continues at coordinate 109,313,481 of CM073761.1, read as the reverse complement.
CTTGGAATTGTGGTATATTAATCAAAATGTGTACCATAAGGCTCGTTCAAGTTATTTAACAAGTAAGCAAACTTATGAAGCAGAAAATGAAGTATTCAAATTTTGACAAGTTATTTTAACTTATTATTAACTCAATAAACAAATTGGTAAAATTAATGTAAGTTAAACGTTTAACTAGGGTGAATAAGAATGTAAAATATAATGGTACCAACATTTATTGCACCCTGACTGTTTATTCCATCATATTAATCACTGTAGATCATTAACTTTAAATAAATTGATGAAGATAATATGATTTTTGCAAAAATAATATTATTTAGTAAATTGTAAAAAATAAATAAAATATAATGAGATGTTTGAATATGTTTTTAGGAGGAACAACTAGAAATTGGGCATATCACACTGTAAATTGTTGATACATGAAATTAATTAATATATGAGATTAGTCTAAAAGAGTTATAAATTGAAATTATAGTATTTAAATCCTTAAATATGTAAAAATATAAGAAAAAAAGCCTAATGTACCGTTTTTATATATCAATTGTATTTTAAATGAATATGAGGCCAACCACTTTACAAAATAATCAAATTTCCTTGCTACTATTCTGTGTCTTTTGTTATATATTTTAAATTTGAGATAATAAATATGTACCTGAAAATTTCCTGGACATGATTTTACGTCACACTTACAAATTAAACTAGTAAAAAAAGAAAGTGGAGGAAGCTATTGGTGATTATGGCATTAAACCTTCAGATTTGCTAATCCCTTGTGATTTATTACTTACTAATTATAATTAAATAAAATTACTAAATATAATTATAAAAATAATTATTTGTCTAAGCGTATATTTTACTTTTTCAGTACCCCCCGATGAAACTATGTCACCTCCCAAGTTTTTACAAGGGCTTTTGAACAAATCTGTGAATGATGGTGAACAATTAGTTTTTTCATGCAAAGTGTTAGGAGATCCAGAACCTCAAATTACTTGGAGTAAAAATGATAAGGTTAGTAAATTTAAATTTTGCCATTCTTTTACTGAATCTCAATTTTTTCAGATCGCTTTATGGTGTTTTTATTGATTCTTTGCTGTCTTTTACTAGAACATTTACCAGCTGTCATCATAACCGAAATTGTTTTACTTAATTCTGATGAGCTTTCCTTTATTTTTATTTAATTTTTTATATGCTCATTCCTTTTATCCTGCCATGAAACATTTGCCAGAAGCTTGGCATAGAAAACTTGTCAGTACTAAAGCTATTGGTAAATTTAAGTATTTCTTTATATATATCGTGGGGGAAAAAAGTATTAAAAACAATCTTTTGAGTTTACTCAATAAAAGGAACATTAAGACTTGTAAACTAATAGTATATGTACATTCAATTAAATACTTTGATCATAATGAAATAATACTTAAAAATAACTATAAATAACTATAATAACAAGAAAAATGTATTTGCACATTTTATTTCTTTGTTCATAAATACATAGGTTCGTTAGTTTACTTATTAGAGTAGAATTCTGTTCCTTCCTCTCAATATTCTAAATTATTTCAACTTCCTAAGATATTTTAATTGCTTGATAATGCCAAAAACAAATGAAATGAGCACCACCACTATTAAAAAAGTGATTTCATTGCCCAACCACCTAAAATCGTATCATGGAATATCAGATTTCTAGAGTATTCATTTTTCTAGAGTAAGGTAAGTGATAAAGAGGTATGAAGAACGAGTCTCATCTGCTAATAACTGGGGCAAAGGTCCTCGCAGGAATCTAAATGAAAGATTGGAGCGAATTGAAGCACTTAAAAATCCAGCTGTAAATCAGGTGACCTAGCTAATATGGTCTAATCAACTTCTGGGGCATGTGTAAAAATGAGAAGTGTTCTGAATCCTAAAGGTCTTTATTGCATGGTCCCAAGAAAATTTAATTGAAAATGTATGGCCCTTGATAGACCAAAATGTTCAAAAACATTACATAACTAGAACGCACCACCTCAAGTATTTTTTAGAATAATAATAGGTACAAATCAATCCAGAATTAATTAAAAACTTAGTTCACTCAATAGCTAAACATTAACAAGCAGTTATTGATGCTAACAGGCAACATACAGTGAATTAAATTATAAAAAAATGAAGAGAACATGTGGTGGGCTAATACTTCTTTTCCGGAATTTTTGTAAGATTTAATTTTCATTTCACTAAGCAAAAAGTTTTTCATTTTAATTATATATGTATGTATAATTTTCAAATATGCTTTTTATTTTTTAAGGCATATCATGTTTTTTTTTATTGCCTAAATTTGTAATTTAATAAAAAAACTCATTATGCAAATATTTCCCCCCCAGTGTATGTTCTGATGATTCCTGAATTGACAAAATTTGATTGATTAGTTATAATGTATAGGTTTTTGTATATATTGATATCAGGATAAATCATAAGTTTTTCCAGAGAAATTTTCTGAGGATGCCAGATGCCTCTCTGGAAGGTTATTGAAAAGAATATGTCAGGATAGGAATTGGAAGTTTCTCATCACTTCATTATTAAAAACATTATATATTTTCTACTAAACTTGAAAGAAGATTTGAACAATGCTATATTTTCACATTGTTATTGATAATTTCATAATAGAATTTTCTAGAGGATATGGTGCCCTTAGCAAACACTTATAATGATTCCGTAATGTTTCGTTCTGAGCAATGTGGATTTGGTTTTCATCAATGTTACTTGGTATTTCTTTTGTGGTTCAAAGAAAAAAGCTTAAAACTCTTGCTAAGGATAAGATCAGGAGAAGCTCTCAAGTTAGCCATCAGGTGAACGGGGGTGGTAGAATGGTTCAAAAGTTCATTTGTATTACTAATTCCTTCCACGACTGATAGAATCATGATAACGGTAAACTAGTTGATTCCAATAACAGTAAAATAGTTGATTCCAATAATTTCACAAAATAAGGACTATTCTTTGTCAAACCTATTAAGGTTACTGAATGCATTTGTAGAAGAGCTGTACTTTTGTTACTGCAGCCAGCTTATCTTTTTGGCAAAGCTTAGGTCCTCTAATCTTTTTAGATTCCTTTTCTGACCGGCCTGCATTAACTGGTATCTCTAAGTACCTGGCAACCCATCCAACTCAAACTTTATTATTATACGAGAAATTTTTATGCAGCTTTCTAATATTTTTTACAAAGTTACTTACTTTCTCAATGTACCTGCTTCTTAGAGTGTATACAGTATAAACTGAACTCAAAGATTCTTATTTTCTAGGAAACCAAATCATAGAAAAAAATTAGGCTAAGTGCTCTAATTTCTATATTAATTTTATTAATAAAAGCAAAAATATTAATGGTGTCAGTAATTAATTTCTTAGCAGCATTCATCACAATTTTTCCTATCTTATTATCTATTGTTAGATTCAATCTTTTAGTGGTTAATGTAGCAATAATAGTACTTCATGAAAAATTGTTTATGAAAGAATGTTGCAATTTTATTGTACATTACAAGATTTTTTTCTTTTGTTTTTCATAAATATTGTACCTAATTTAATATTTTTAGCCCATAACTTCTTCAGACATTATTGACTTAAAGTACAGAAATGGAGAAGCAACTCTCACAATAAATGAAGTTTTTCCTGAAGATGAAGGAATGTATATTTGCTGTGCTACAAACTCTCTTGGAAGTGCTAAGACTGAAGCTAAATTAAAAGTTAATTGTAAGCATTACATTAATTTGTTATTTACCTATGTGGTTTTAATAGGCACAATATTCCAGTTTATTAAATTTGAACCTTTATTTGTTTTGTTTTATATGTATATATAAATAAATATATAAATATATACAAATATTATATATATATATATATATATATATATATATATATATATATATATATATATATATATATATATATATATTTATGCACTCACACACATACACATGTAATGAAATTATTTAATCACTAATGGTTTGTTATAGTAATACAAGACAAAAATCGAGATACAAAATCGCAAGGGAAAAATCTTGCTCCTCGTATTGTTAGCCATGTAGAATCTGCTATAGTTAATGATGGAGATCCAGTCACTTTATCATGTCGTATTATTGGTATGTATCATATTTCGTTTTGACAATTGAATGCTTCAATTTTGTCCTAATATTTCTTTTCAATTTGCTAGGATAAATAATTAAATTAAATTTACATGGTAAATTATTTTTACTTGTACACATATTTTAATAATTCCATTGATAATGATTAGCTTGTTTATTTTTGTAAATACTTAAAGTTTTTTAAAGAAATATTCCTAACTTTATGACCAATTTTGTTTTAATTTTAGGTTCAAACAAGTTTGATGTTGTTTGGCTTCATAATAATAAAGAAATAAAGCCCAGTAAAGATTTTGAATATTCAAATGTGGCAAATATTTATCAATTGAAAATTGCTGAAATTTTTCCTGAAGATGCTGGCATATATACCTGTGAAGCTTTTAATGACAGTGGAGAATCCTTCAGTAGTTGTACTCTTTATGTAATTGGTATGAATATAATTTACATTGTTACTAGTTACTAGTTACTAGTTGTGACATAATTCATTAGATATTAATTATTTTTATAACAATTATGTATTTATAAAATTATGAGACCTAGGATATCTTGTTCATTCTCTGTATTATAACTATAAGTATCCTTATGATAGATTGAATTGATCAGGGGGTGCATTCAATTGACTGCACCCCCTGACCTATTCAATCCATCATTACAATTCTCTAGTTTACTATTTTCCACTCAAATATAAGTGTCCTCATTTTTTCCCCTGATACTTATATTTTTTCCCCTGAGTCTTATAGTCATATCAATCATATATATATATATATATATATATATATATATATATATATATATATATATATATATTCAGAAATATAAAAGATTAGTTGACTTTAATGGGTGTAGGAATGCTTTTATCTTTTCCTTGTTTTTATCTTTTGCTTCCACTCTAGATGGCAATTAAGATATCAGCTAGGAAGCTTAGCTTCCACTCTTCTATCAAATTTTCTTTCAGCACTGCTAGGGATTAGAGAGATAACTGGTATTTGATAAACAAATAAATAAAATGACAGCAGTGGAGATGGGGCGCTTGATAAGAAATCCTGGAAATACTTGGTGTTAAATAGATTGGTATTGAAACGATTAGACTTGAGGGCCAGGGCAGGGCTAAGAAAATCACAGGGCTACGAGGGTGAATGATGAGAGAGCAGGTTGAAAGTTTTATGTACTTAGTACTCTTCTGAAGCAATATCTGTGGAATGTAGAGTGGAATTATGTCAAGACTGGATTCACAATTTTTTGCAATTGAGCCAATCTCAGTATCTAACTGGTGAAAACCATTATGGAGAAACACGAGCCTACATAATTCAGACACTTGATCTGAATGGATTGCTAGAATCGAGATATAGGATATTAATGTACAGGGAAGAAGACCCAAAATGTTCAGGGAAGAGTGCATTCCAGAAGCAAGGGTTGGATCGAAGCATGAGATGAGAGCTGATGCAGGAGAAGTCCATCTGATCAAGCTCTATGAAGGACAACTCATATATACCCCCATTCTGGTAAATGAGATTTTGGATAATGATGATGACTTCAATAAATATCTTTATCTTATTTATTTTTCATTTATTTTATAGGAAAAAACCAACTTGACAATTTACTAATAGTCACAATTTACCGGCATTAAAAACCTTCAGGAAAACCATTTTATCCCTTTATTTATCATTATCTCATTGAAAGTTACCAAATAATAGCAAATGTATGCAATAAAGTTTACTATTATTTTCCTGGTATCCTTTTAAGCTCAAGGTTGGGCTAACCATCCTTGTGACTTTATTAGGCACATTAAAATAAAACTTTTTCAAAACAGCTTACGCAATTTGCATGGTTGAGGTTTAAAATTAGTAAGATATTGGCATGGTTCAAACCATGGCCTGTTTCTGACAAGAAGTATGTTATCTGATCAGGTTTTAGAAACAAAAAGGACTGTAGTGGCTAAAAGAAGTCTATTTGCCAGGCACAAATATGTGAGAAGCAAGCTCATTTAATGTGGATCCAAAATAAGGATATAAAAAACCCTCATAGGACTAGACGAGTGGATCTACGGAAAACGTGGAGTGGTTAGAAAGAGTTAGCGATCGCTACTTTGAGTCAGGAATAATGGATGAATCAAGAGGACTGGCATACTATGTTGGAGGAAGCCAGACCCCACTTAAAGCTTTTAACACCACATAAACAGATAGATAGTCGGGAAATTCGAGATGTAACATGTGAACTTTTCACACCGGGCGCACCCTGGCCCCCCCTCGACAGCCTTGAAGAAGACCTGCAAAGTGGGTTGAAATGTTGACTATTTAATAAACATTTCTCCCTATCTAAGAGAAATTTATTGATCTCCGCCCGAACCATTCTCTTCCACAATTTTATCAAGGTCAACTATTATCGTTCAAGATAAGATTTAACTGTGACAAAAAATATTTTTCTTTTTTATGTTCTCTATTTCTTAATTACTGATTAACATTTTTTCATCAACTTTATTTTGAACTAATAAAATACAAAAAACAGTAGAGGGATTTCATTTGAGATGGATAATAACAACATAATTCAAATTTTTATTTCATTAAATGATTTTTTTAATGAAAATTATATTATTTTAGTGCCAAAGGAAGAATGCAACATTGGCTTTAAAACATTCCCTAAATCTGCTACAGTTACTGAGGGAGAGAGCATTGAATTCAGATGTTCTGTAGACCCATCTTTTACAAGTGGTAAGTTTTAAGTATATTTCATATTTCTCCACATATAGTTGTTTTTGTTTTTTATTTATGAAAGTCAACTTGAAAATTATTCAAATGAAAAAGTTATTGTATTTTACTTTATTTTGAGCTTAATCTAGAATAATGTAACATTGACCTACTTTAGGGCTTTTAAGCCTCTTCGTAGTTAATTTTCATATTTTCTTTTAAAGTATCCAATATCTTTCCTTTCACATCATGACCTCATCAAGATCTCCCCACACTCCTCAAAATCAGATGTCAGATGCACATAGGCTGATTTTTTTTTTGTATACATTTTTTTCTTTTTCTGTGGATCCTGACGTACTGAATTCCTATTTCACCGATCCTGCTCCTTTACTGCACTTTCCCCCATAACTTTCGACGAATGTGTAATCCTGAAAACTTCTATTTCCTGAATACTTCCTCTTCTCAATCCTGAGGTCCAGAACTAATAATTATGGCGCTGATCAAATTCCTTACAAAATAATTAAATTCTGTCTTCCAGTCATATTTCTCATTCTTTTGCATATTTATAACTATTCCCTTCAAAAATCGTTTTTAATTATTGCTTAATCATTCTTAATCTTCACTCACATTGTAAATTATCATGGTTGTATCCATTTTCAAGTTTTACTGTATCTATCAGTGCTGATTTTTTTTTCATTGTGTCTTTTATTTATTTTAATTGTTTTGTTTTTTATCATCAGTAACATTTTTTGTTTATCTGACAATTTTTTTGTCCTGCATTTGATGGATCAAACCATTGAATTTCAATGAATAGTTATTTTGTCATTTATGATTGGCAAAATTACTATCGCTGCCCGCTATCAGGGCCATCTTATTGTACTTATAATTATAAATAGCTTTAGTCATTCAACCAGTCTTGTCGGACACATCAAGTACACCACAGTTTCTATATGGTTTCATAATTATTTTTAGCTTGACATTTTAATTTCTACGTTAGTTTATATTATTTATAATTTTATTCCTGTGTTTACTACTAGTGATTGTTATTATATTATTTTCAGTAATGTGGAAGAAGGGTATCCTAGATATTAATGAAGAATCTTCCAAATACCAGTTTATTCAGAACAAAAATGAATATGTGTTTAAGATTAGCTGCTGTAGTTTAGCTGATATTGGACAATACACAGTGATAGCAAGGAGTGGTCCTCTAGAATCTAAATGTGCTTTTTCACTTAATGTTTTTCTTCCAACAGAACTGTAAATTATTAGTAAAACTTCTGTTGTTTGTAATTATTGTATTTTTAAAAATAATATATCATTATGACTTCAGGCCTACTTGTGAATGCTATATAAGTATGTATATTATTACCTAATAGAAGAGACTATCTTTATTAAATATATATATATATTTTTGTATTCATTTTTACTACATTTATTTATGTGCACTATGAATAGTTAGATATATAGATTTTTAGAGTCTATATAGATTTTTTAGTTAGTGTTTATAGATTTTTATGTAGATAAATGAAAAAGAATCTGAGGATTATAGGGGACCTCATAATGTTTTGTCTTAGTGAATATATGTAATTTATAATTATGTTGATGTTTTCATACCTTGTTAAACATGTTCCTACTATTCCAGCACATTTTATGTGTTCTAGAAATTAAGGATAATCAGGTGTATATTATATCTGCATTATTGTACTTAATCCTTGTAAATATATATGTTAAAATGTATATATTTACATATATTTATAAATATATGTATATATATTGAAAAAACATCTGTACTTTTGAAATTATTAAAGCAAACTATCATCAATGATGCTTTAATCTGTTGAGAAAACACTTATTATTGGTTCCTCTGTATATATTGATGTAAACTTTTATATTTATAAAGCAGAAAATTGTTTGATGTAAGTACGCCTTTTCCCAATGTAATATATTTGAATGAAAGAAATTATGAAGATAATAAACATGATTTTTTATAACAGTTAAATAAATCAACCCTAAATTTGAATGGTTACGAGCTACTTTTGGCAATGATGTAATAATGGAATGTAGTGTCTACCTATTTAATTTCTTTTGTATATAGTAAAAATCATATTTTGTATGCTTATGATCTTTTGTCAAGAGAAGAAAAACACTTAAGAGATTTGAATTGTAGAAACACATCTTTGCTACATATAAAGTCTCATAAAAGCAAAAAAAACACTAAAATTTTGCACTATTTTCACTTTCTCAACCATATCTCCCAAAGCATGCATTCACTAGTTATATTTTCATTCTAGATTAAATTTATTAAATCATCATTTAACAAGTCGGCTCACTAAGTTAAGTTGTCTCAAGATTGGTGACTACATAGGCGCATACCCAAGCTAGGAGAGTTGGAATGTTTTGGTACATTTTGGCTTGTATGTACTTTATGATAAAACAGTGGTTTTTGTTACAAAGTACCTCTAGAACCAAAACAAAATCAATGAGTCAATGATATAATCAAATAATTAACATTTAGTGCCATATTTCTGGCTATCTATTTATAAAGGCAGCTTTATAATCAAGAAAGACAAAGAGAAATTGGTTGATGAACTAAGGAATATAGAGAGCAAAATTTATGAAAAATGGAACTGCATGTGTTTGCGTGATGCAGATTATTAACCCAAATAAACAGTATCTATTTTTCATTTTTAAGTCATAATAATGGTGTTGAAGTGAACTGTACGATATATTGATATCATAATCAGACAGTATATTTGAGAATTGAAGAAGACAGTTTATAGCTTTATTAACATTAGCCAGTGCTGCAGCCAAGTTATGTGGTTGTATCAAGGAACATTTTCATTTTACATAAATTTTAAGCCGATGCAAATATGAAGTGCATGAATTGGTTGCTGTTTAGTCTTCTTGTATTTGAATATATATAGCATGTAAAATATTTATCATATTCTAAAATTATTATTAAAGAAATATTAATCTACATTGATTGAATCTACCACATGATTTATATCTGGTGGCATGTCCTTTAATTCCAATACTTCTTTACCCAAATTGTATAAATCCATGATAATATTTACTGAAAGAGATACATAAGGACTCTAAACAAAAACAGGCAGATCACTCTGGTTTGATCATGAATTTCAGCTTGTGATGAATAAGAAAAATGAGGAATACTGGAAAATAAATACAGAGGCACATCAGGCACAAAAGCACTATCTATAATGATAGGAGAAGAATATAGAAAAATACGAACCAAAGGAAGAAAAGGGCATGGGAGAGTAAACAGATGAAAGAAATAGAAAATCTCAGAAGCTCAAATGAAATCCAACAATTCTTTCAGAGAGTAAATAAAGGGAAATCCATGCACTAATTTGGCTAAAAGGCTACTCCATAAAAGAAAAGCCAGAGTGATTGTACACACAAAGAAAAGCTGATGCAAGGTAATAAAAAATAGTGCACGACAAGGGGAAGTAATATCCCCAACATTATTCCTTATATAAAACCTGTACCACTGGATGAATGGGTCTGGGTTTCCAATGGGTACATGGTAGAGATGGTACCGTTTCATGGACAACGGTTCTGCAAGGAGGTGACGCCCTAAGTCATGCTCAACTGCCAGATTTTCCCCCCTTAATTTGGGTAACCTATTTTTATAATATTTTATAGAGGCTGGGTGAGCCCCAGGAGGGTCCTAGATCCCCCAGCTACCTCGGAATAACAATGGATCCTAGACTCACCTGGAAAATACACTTAGAACAATGTGCACAAAAAGATTCCAAAAGGTCTTGTCTTATGAAAAAAATCACTAGCTCAAACTGAGGAGCTGACCAAAAAACTCTCCAAAAACTATTTACAGGCTATGATAGGAACGCGAAAGCCCTGTGTGTATCAAATCACCTATTTAAAGAAAGAATAAGAAAGGCAGAATGCCTTACATAAAACAAAAACACTGCTGGATAAGCTACAAATAAAAAAAATTGTACCCAAAATGTCTGATAAAGCTGCATTGACTCCGCCTTGGGAGAGGCACCCATGTCCTATTGTAAGTTCCAGCATCCCAGGAATTACTGGGAAGGCTAACACGGAATCACCAGATCTGAGAGCATTCACCGTGGAACACATAGGAAAGAACTATCCAGAGAAGGAATGGGCCCGAATTTATACAGATGGAGCTTCAGACGCCGTGAAGGATGGAGGTGCTGGAATATACATTGAGCTCCCAGATGGCAGGCTCGAGAAATCCCTCCCCACAGGGAAAATATGCACCAACTACCGAGCAGAGCAGGAGGCAATAATAGAAGGAATAAAATTAATCCTATCACTCCCAAAGCAAAGGAGGCCCAAAATAGTCTTCATAATAGATGTTACTTCAGTTATCAGATCTTTGCAATCCAACTAGGGACAAAATTATGGCAGACTCGTAGTGGAGCTTAGAATTCTAGTGAAGGCCAGCTGAGCATATCCTGCAAAACTGCAAATAACTCGAAGAAGCACGCAATCGGATTTGGCCTGAGCCAACGGCACTGGAGACCAAGCTCTATGGGACTCTGGATGACCTCAGGAGGACCACTGATTTCCTAGCTTTATCACCGCACATAGCCATATGATGGGAAGAACGACAGAAGGGAAATCCAAATTTAAATCTAAAATAACCTGTTGCAAAAATGAAGATGGGAATCTCCTTACCCAAAGAGATAAGGTCCTTAAGAGGCGAGTAAGATATTTTAAAAAATAATATATTTAAACAAAATTAAAAAAAAAGAGGAGAAACTCCACCTAAACGAGATAGAGATGATGGAGGATACAGAACTCTCAGATGAGGATGAAATTGATGATGTCGTCAATAAACTACAAACTAACAAAGCACTGGGAAAATGTGGCATCCAGTTAGAACTTCTCGGAAGAGTTCAAGAAAGTACTATTCAACCTTATCCTAGACATCTGGAAAGAGGAAATGATGCCTTTGGATTGAATTAAGGCAGTAATTTGCCCTGTTCATAAAAGGGGAGAATTGGATAGGCAAGCATGGAGAATACTATGAGTGAATAAAACTTGGAATTGTATGACCTCTTGAGTGCCCTTGATGTAGTTAAAGAAGCTTGGACAGCTGTGGTGGGTGGGCAATGTTGCAAGAATAGAAAATTACAGATTCCCAAGGTCATCATGGAAAATCCATGTTACACGAAGAGTAGGATGAGCAAACATCAGGTGGATGAAGGCTGTGGCAGAGGATGCAACATACCCTACTGGGTGTCAGAAACTGGAGAGAGGCTGCGCAAGATGGAGCAAATTGGAAGAAACTGATACAGATGGCCCGGAAGTGGTGAGGAGTTGTTATACTGGATGAGTATGTGCATACAAGGTTGCAGATTCATTTGTAGTTGCTCAAAGCAAGGCTGAAATTCTCAGCCCCTCTTAATTATTCAATAAAATTTAATGTGTTTTTTTTTATACATGTATGATTATACTGTTTCTATTCATTCAAGCTTATTTATTTTTAATAAATAAATATTTTAGCTATTAATATAAACATTATTATGAAATCTGTTCACTGATTTTTGTTCCCAATTCCATTTTTCAAGATTTTCAGTTACATGTCAATTTCGTGGATCATATTTAGTTTACAGGTGACGGTCAAATTTCAAATGAATAATATTTATTTATTCTTCATGCTAATGAATTTCTTCATAGGATGGGTATATTTAACAAATTTAGAAACCAAATAATGATATTTCATTTGTAGGAAAAATATTCAAACATTGAAAACCGATATCTTAAGAAATACCAAGTGCTATGAGTTAGTACATGTCTGAAATTGTTATAAATTTAATTTAGTTTAGCTACATTTATTAGTAATACAGTTTGGCTGGATTAGGTCAGTGGATAAAAATCCAGGAGCTTATTAAACGTGAAAATGTATCACAGATGCCAAGGGTCATTCATGGACTCTAAAGTCATGAAAGAAGAAGTAGTAGAATTATTATTAGTAATAATTATTATGGATCGATAATGTAGAGCGAGATCTGAAAAACATAGGAGTGAGAAGGTGGAGAGAGAAGGTGACGGACTGAGAGGTGTGGAGGAAGCTCATCAGTGAGACCTAGGTCCTGCACGGAATACTGCGCCGAGCATTTAGTTAGTAATAATTATTTTTCTTTAGGATATATTATTTGGAAGACATTGATCAGGAACTGGAATTAGTGCCTATATTTTGGGTACTGTGTAGCTCCCATTGGTCTTTCTAAGAAAACTTGATTTTTGACTACTGGCTGAAATACAAACAACATTTTAAAAAAGTGGAACTAATTTATCTTTTGTGTCTGATTTTTTTTATTAACTGGACTAAAATATTGATAGTCTGTCTTCACATTGTTGAATGTCCTGATTAAGACCTAGAATGTGAATGCTGAAGGACTGTAGTAGGAAATATTGCAATAGTTACAACACAAAAAATAGAAAATAAGATGCTTTTACTAGTGTATTTTGCCATCGAATACACCCCACTTTCAACTTTCCCACAAATATATGTACACTCAATTACCTCCACATCATTTTCAATTTTTTAAATTAAACAATGGAAGTGATTTCATATAGTGATAAACATTAAGAGAATAATTCTCCGTAGTATAATACCCTGAGGTAGTTGACAAACATTTCTGTTTGAACTTGACTCTTACCTTTAGTTCAGTGGAATTTAGTATTAATTTTTTTAATATGTTGTATTTGTTTAAAAAAGTACTCATTTACAGATAAAATAAACCAGGGAATTTAATTGTATCTAATGTTAATTAACTGCATCTTATGTTAGCTGAAGTAAAATTATAACTGACACAATATACTTTATTTTTTAAATGAAATGAGATATTTTTGCATAATCGGTAATAAATTATGATTAAAAGATCATTAAATTAAATTGTTGCATTATAGACTATTAAAATTTTCTGTTGAAAAATCATTATTTCATTACCACATCTTTTTTTATACTATAATATAATCTAATCACTTTATCTCATATTATCAATTGAAATTCCAAACATAGGGTTGAACATTTTAGCAATTGAATCTTTTCCTACAGTCAAATTTATTTATTAATTAATTGCTTTCAAAATTAAATATTTGGTGTTCGAAAATTGACAGTGATATTGAAATTCAATCAATTATAACTAAAATTGGGTTCTATAATCAAATATAGTAAAATAATGAATTGAAATTTATGATTATTAATAATGCACTGAAAACATTATAGACTCTTCTAAAGATGATTAAAATTTTCATTATGTTAGTTTGTTCATTTAACGTAACTTTTTTCTGCTATGGCTAATCGGACGATACTACATTGGGAGCTCTAAATTTTGCCTATCCAGGTTTAATTAGGATAGGGATTTTTAACGAGTACCTGACATCATACAAGCTCGGGACCCCCGTTTAACGTCCCTTCCGAAGGACGGCGTAACTAAGGATTTTTTACTCCCTTTAAAAAATCCTAAGGTCACCTGCCGGGCTACGAACCCTTGATCTTGAACTTAGTAGTTTGTTACGTTAACCACTAGACCACAGGTGACCTTAAATTTTCATTATTATTTATAAATAAATAGGAGGAAGAACAAATGAAGAGAATTTGGGAAGAACATAGATGCAAGACTTGGTTACCATGAAAACTGTTCAAGTTTATTTGCTCTCTTGAATAGAGAATGTACAATTTGTGTGTGTGTGTGTGAGAGAGGTTAATTATGTATTTTTTTATTCACAAAAGTTTTCATTAATATTTTTTGCTAAGCCAATAAAAAAAAAAAATGTATCCTCAAAGAAGTAAGAACTTTTTATTATAGTATCCATAAGTTCACATTTTATTATTATCATGAGTTGTAATGATTTATAAGTAAATCATTCAGTTACAACCAACCACCTTTTGGCTGTCTCTTAACTGTTTTGATACACCCTTTAAGATGTATTGGTGTTGATACATCAGGTGGACTTGGTGGTAAAAGAGCTTCCTGGCTGGAATAAGAGCTAGAAGAACCTAAAGACGGGGCTTCCTCTTTAAAACTTGTATATGTCTCTTGGATTTTTTCATGTTTAACTTCCTTACTATTGGTGCTTTTATCTGTATTATCTTTTCTCAATAACTGAATATTACTTGCAGGTGGTGAAGCAGATTTAACTTTTGGCTTTTGTGGTGATTTCATTGGTGATGGTAAACATGGTGGAGGACTTACAGATACAACTGGAATAACTTTTTTTTTCAGATTAAGATTTTCATTTGATCTGGAAGGAGTAAGAGCCCTTTGATCGTTAATTACAGCTTTGTTGGTTTCTTTGAAAGATGTAAGTGTCTGTTGATCATTTTGTCCAGATTGGTCATCTGTGGTAGTATCTAAGGAAGTGGGTAGATTACGTTGTAGATGTGATTCATTTTCAATTTTTTTTTTTGTAAGTAATTTTGATTCCTCAGGACGGTTTTCCATTTCTGTGCCTTGGAAACATTCTGTTTTAACTCTTTTCTTTTCTAAGCCAATGTTAGAACTTCTTCCATGAGATGAAACTGGGCTTGCTTTAACTGATGCATTCTGCACATCTAAGAGTTTACCTGCAAATTTAAAATCAATCAAAAAATAAATTTTAAGAATTTGGTCGATAACTAAATAAAATGCATGATACAGGGAATGTAGTTTAATAAATTAACATGACTAGTGATTTCAGTTGCAAAACCATTTGATAGTGCCTAATATTAAAAAAATGATTGTTAGCCATGTTTCAGGAAAATAGCAATGCTTCCAAATAATTGAAAAGTCCAAAATATGTAATATTAGCTGATGTTATCAATTACCAATAATATTGGAGAATGGAGATAGTTGGGGGGTGCAGTAAAAAAAACAACAACAAATAAGTACAAGACATATTTAATGTGTGCCGACGTTTCGATCTACCTTGTAGGCCATCTTCAGGGCAATTGGGAGAGGCGGGTGTGTGGATCGGGTAACCCGTCAGGTAACCTAGTTGGGTACCCTCTGTATAGTAATAGGGTCAATCTACTTCCTTAAAACTATTCCCCATAATCCAATCCTCTTTCTATACAATAATCTTATCAAATTCTACCCAACTGCCAAAAACCTTGGAATTATTTTTGACCAAACCCTTTCCTGGAAAAACCATATCTCTGAAATTTCTCGTCGTACCTTCTCCACCTTAAAGCGTCTCAATTACCTTCGTCACCTGTTCCCTTTTGAAATCCGTAAACTTCTAGTTTCTCCCTCAATTTCCCCCCATTTCGACTATTGTTGTACAGTGCATGGGGGTATCTCTGGGGATCTCGAAGCAAAATTAAAACGGTTGCTTAATTGCTTCGTTCGATTCATCTTTGGGATCCCGAGAGATGCTCCGGTGAACCGATATTACGAAGAATTGAAATGGCTCTACCCTTCCTACCGCCGTAAGTACGTCCTAGCATCTTTCCTTTTCCAAGTTATCCAATCCCGCCGGCCATCATACATTTTCGATCTACTTCAATTCAAAACCACAGTCCTCTCCCGGAACACCCGTTCTCGGCTCTCAGATCTATATACAGCATCCCACCGAACAGCAGCTTTTGACAGAGCTTTCCTTATCCGATCCTTCTCCCTTTGGAACTCTATACCTTCTTCCATTCGTCGTTCCAATAATCTTCCAACCTTCAAATCCCGTATATTCCAGCACCTATTATCCTTACAATTCTCAAAAAATCGAAAATAGTAGGGGTTCAGTTTTGACATAATGTTCTCTTTATTCGATGAATGAATGATGTTTTTTTGATGTACATTTGTGTGTGTTATTATGTATTCATATAAATGAGTGTGTGGAATTTAAACCACGTACATATGTATTATTAATGTCATATAGATAGATATTAAAAAAGACAAAAAGGGATGAAATGTAAATCTCGGATAATATTGTTTAATTTTTCTTCATTTTTTCATTTGTTTTTTTCTTGGAATAAATTTGATATATATGTGGCCATAAATTTGTTTCTCTTATGTAATTATTGTTAACTTATTTTAATTTTTCTTTTTTCTTTATTTTCTTCTAATCTGTTCTTAAAATACTGTTATTGTAGGTAATTCACATTTTTTGGTTCATTTTTTTATTCTTTCTCACTTATTAAATTAATTAAATGTAATTATTTTACACTCTAAGACATAATAGCTTACAATGCCTGTATTGTTATTCTATAGGGACTTGTCCCAGAATAAATAAAGACATTATTATTTGGTGTTGTTTTTTTGACTGCACCCCCCAACTATCTCCATTCTCCATTGTATCATCCAGTCAACTATTTTGCTCTCATACAAGACTTGTAATTTATTGTGTGCCGACGTTTCGACCTACCTTGTAGGCCATCTTCAGGGCTATGAGAGAGAAACAAACAGAACAAAAAATATATAATAAACGTTACAGTAAGAAGAATATAGTGACATGTAATGTAGAAAATTTAAATAGTGACAGATATAATAATTAAAGATAACGAATATAAAATATAGAATAAATGTACAGAAAGGATAATAATGTAAACATAATATAAAGGGGAAGAAAAATGAGAAGGTAAACAGAAATATATAAAATGAAAAGATTAAAATTTAAAAAGGTGAGATATAAAGGATTTAGAAACAACTAGTTTTTGTTACAGATATAAAATGTATGATAATAGACTCCTAGAGGTTACATAAGTAAAATTTATGAAAAATAATACAAAATATGATGCCAAAGAATAATTACAGAAGAAATATGTAGAAAGAAATGAATAGGTATCTCGTAGAATGACAGTTAGAAATGTAAAATTTGAAAATATAAGTATGGGATGAAATATAAAAATAGTTGATTGGATTAATAAAGTTGAAAAATGAAAAAATAATGCTTATAAATATGAACTCTTAGATTACCAACATATGATGGATGCCAAAATGATAAGGGAGAAAAAGGAGAATTTATAGTGTGAGGAATGGAGAAAGGCTAAAGAGAAGATATAAATATTAAGAAAAGTACGCACCAAATGGGAGGGTCGGCTGGGTGGACCGAGTAACCAACACTGAACATATGTTGGTAATCTAAGAGTTCATATTTATAAGCATTATTTTTAATTTTTAAAAATTCAATAAATTATAAGCCTTGTACTTATTTGGTATTGGTTTTTTGACTGCACATCCCCAACTATCTCCATTCTCTATTGTATCATACAGTCAACTATTTTCCTCACATACCAATAATATTATTTGAGGAATGAAACACAGATTAACCAGCGATTTCGAGCAGCTTTTAAGCTACTTGAATTTTATGTTAAAACAAATTAATTGCTACGATACATAGTTTTTTATTCCTTGACTTCTATTGAACATTTTTTTTTATTTTTTAACATACACAAACACAGATAAATTATTTTATTTGAAAAGAAAAGATATGGCCAGGACCGGGACTTTTCCGTGGTGACGCCTCAACCATCTCGGCCATCCTGGCACGCTTCACGGCCAGCCATATCCCCTCTTTTCACTTGATCCTACATCTCCGTGCTCTCGAAATTTGCGATGTATACACGGGGAGAATGTTAATTGAACATTACTTTATTTTGAATCTAGTTGACTTTAAGTCATTAATATTATTATAATTTATTCCATTGTTATATGATATCAATTTTTAAATATTTTATTTGAAAAGAAAAGATATGGCCAGGACCAGGACTCGAACCCGGGACTTTCACCTCTCCGTGGTGACACCTCAGCCATCTCGGCCATCCTGGCTATAACAATGGAATAAATTATAATAATATTAATGACTTAAAGTTAACTAGATCCAAAATAAAGTAATGTTCAGTTAACATTCTCCCCGTCTATACATCGCAAATTGCGAGAGCACGGAGATGTAGGATCAAGTGAAAAGAGGGGCTATGGCTGGCCATGAAGTGAGCCAGGATGGCCGAGATGGTTGAGGCGTCACCACGGAAAAGTCCCGGTCCTGGCCATATCTTTTCTTTTCAAATAAAATATTTATAAAATTATATCATATAACAATGGAATAAATTATGACATATAAATTATTTTTTGGATCATAATTTCAATGCAGGAAAGAGGTGTAAAACCTTTCCTTATGTTGTGGGAAGTACGTTCAATGATTGTGTTCACGCTGAGTAGATGAATGGAATATTATTATTTCTTTTTTTTACTATATTTTATTTATTTTCAATCAGAATAGTTTTATTTGTAACTAGTTGAAAGATTTAAGTTTTAATTCGTTGAACGAGAGAAAGATCGCATAATGTATTATTTTTATCTGTACAATTGGCTTAAAAGCTCAGATGTGGCTCTAATTTGTGTACGATAGAAGTTATATAGGATTAACTATTGACAACACCTGAATCCCCACCTCATCTTTTTTTTCCCCACTCAACAGGGTTAGACTCTGATTTCAGGTGAGGATACACCGAGAGAAGATTTCGTCCACAAAATCGCCGATTGTGATTTGTTTGGTGTCGCTGTCACATCACCAGTGATACTCATTGGGAGTATTCACTGCATTGACGACCGCCGATCGTATTTGTTCTTGTGCTGCCGGCCACTCCGATGTAGTGCTCCGTCATATCAGGTATCGAATTAGTATTCATACTAAAGACCTTGAACTTGAGGAGAAGACTTCGGAGAGAAATTTTCCCGTCATTTATGGACATCTAAATCTTTTTATTTTTTTGTATTAAATTTAAATTAATAGTTAATTTATTTCTTCATTTTTTTGACAATGTTAAATCCTATTTAGTAAGTACCAGGCCTGCATAGTAATAGTTTATTATTAAGTTGTGTATTTCATTAACTATATGTGTTTTTGTTTTCATATTGATGGAAGTTTTTTGTTTTGTTTTGCATATGTGATTGTCTCGTTCATTAAATTTAATTTTTGTTCATTTCAATATCTCTTTAATTTTCTTTTTTTTAATACCATTTTTTATTATTTTATTTAATCAAATTTTATTGGTGCTCATATGACCGGCAATTGAAAAGGGGTTGCAGACTTTCACCTGTTGGTTATTTGTTCCTTTACGATGTCGCTCGCACCAACATATTTGGCACCAACAAGAAAAAAAAGGCCGGATTTTTTTGTGACCGTTGCGGGGATGTTCCTTAGGTCTTGAATCGGGCGAAAAATGGAGCATGTTATGATTGACTACAATCAACTTGTCTCTGATGTACCTCAAATTATCCGCTCGCTTCAAGTGCCCTGTTGGAAAACATTTATATTGACATATATATTTCACATCTAACAGAAACGAAGAAAAGGTTCTGTTTTCTAAAACCAAACAATCTTCTGAAATTATACTTAGGATAGAATGCTTCTCTAGCCTTTCAAGGCTTCAACGGGTATTCGCATATATTCAGAGATTTATTTACAAAGAAAGAAGCTCCAATAATAGAAATATAGGTTCTTTAAGGTTGAGTGAACTGAGAGGATCATTAGAAGCTTGCGTAAGAGCCACTCAGATATATTATTTTGAACTGGAGTTTAATAAACATGGCGAAATTACACATATAGACTCTGCAATCTCTCTCACCTTTCTTGGATTCCAGTGGTCTGCTTAAGGTGGGCGTTCGCCTAAAGAAGAGTCCTTTGCCGTATGAGTCTAAATCTTCTTCTTCTTCTTTTAGTGGCGCGACAGATGCTTAAAGCGATCCTTGGCCTACTCAATCTCCAAGCTCCATCTGCTTCGGTCCTGCGCATGTACAGAATTTATTCTCAGTTTTTTTAGATATCCCAGGACGCTATCCTTCCACCTGCCTCTGGGTCTCCCTCTACGCCTCACTCCATCAGGGCAGTTCTCGAACACTCTTCTAGCAGTTCTTTCTCCTCCCATTCTCAGCAGGTGACCCAGCCACTTCATCCTCGTTAACCGGGCGAAAGAGGAGATCGACATGTCATCACACCTTTCATATAACTCTCTGTTTTTTCTTAAGCGCCATACACTGTTTTCCAGGACGGGCCCTATGATGCGTCTGACCGTTTGCGGGGATGTTCCTTAGGTCTTGAATCGTGCGAAAAATGGAGCATGGTATGATTGACTACAATCAACTTGTCTCGGATGTATCTCAAATTATCCACTCGCTTCAAGTGACCTGTTGGAAAACATTTATATTGACATATATATATATATATATATATATATATATATATATATATATATATATATATATATATATATATATACACTGTTTTCCTGGACGGGCCCTACGATGCGTCTGACCGTTGCGGGGATGTTCCTTAGGTCTTGAATCGGGCGAAAAATGGAGCTCGACATGTCATCATACCTTTCATATAACTCTCTGTTTTTTCTTAAGCGCCATACACTGTTTTCCTGGACGGGCCCTACGATGCGTCTGAGGATACGCCTTTCGAATCTATCCACTAGATGTGCATCCTTCTTGTTTAGGGTCCATGTCTCGCAAGCATATGTCACTATTGGCCGAATCAGCGATTTATAGAGAGTGATCTTAGTTTTGAGGTCGACATTTTTGCTTTTCAGCAAACTAGTAATAGCAAAGTATGCCCGATTCCCAGCCAGTACTCTTCTTCTGATTTCTTCTGTTTCATCTAGTTTGTCGTTGATTACAGAGCCAAGGTATTGGAAGCTGTTCGCCACCTCGAAGGTATGTGTTCCCATTACGTAGAGTTGCTGCCGGCGAATTTGCTGATTTTGCCTTTCTCTTCTCAGAACCATCAGTTTCGTTTTTTCTTCATTTATTTTTAACCCCAACTTTTCTGCTTCAGTCTCGAGCCTTTGCAGGTTGTCCTTAATACTAGGTAATGTCCTTCCAATAATTACCACGTCATGAGTCTAAATATCCAATCGTAATGCCGTATAAGTCTCATTTGACAATAATTATCGTCGATCATTTTCACAAATATTATCTTCATTTAAATATCTTCATTCAATTAAACTCGGACGAGAGGTAAAACTCAACTTACCTCTAAGACCGTTTGACGACGACTGACTTGAAATTCCTAACTTTTTGGTGGGGATAATCTCCGGGAGCATATCAACCGTAGGTCCTTCCTCTACAACGTCTGGAACCCAACTGGGGAGGGTCCTCCCGACTACTGGATGTCACAGATCCTCACGGGGCATGGGGCTTCCGATAGAAGCTAAGCCAGCATGGGTACGACCTGGACCCCAACTGCCCCAGCTGTGGAGTTTCGGAAACAGCAGAGCATATAGTAGCATCATGCACCGCATATGACGCCCTGCGCGCGAGGTTGTCCAGAAAAACCGGAATATATAGAATAACAGAGGACGTATTCCCTGAGCTTGTGAAGTATGAGAACTACACAAGCTTCAGGAAATTCATATATGGATGGAAGGAGGATGTAGGTCCGGCCCACTTCATGATAACCAGGAGAGGGCCGGCACCAGGGAGACCACCGGACTAACCTTCAGAGGACTCTGACAAGGAAGAAGACAAAGACTAAGGATAATAACCAAAGGAAGAAGGCGAGGGCTAAGGATAAGGTGCACAACCGTGCACGGGGCTACACCATAGTTCCAGAGATTTAAAAAAAAATTAAATAAACAAAAAAAAAAAACAGAATAAAATCCCGGAAATAGTTCCTCCATTGGTGGACCCCCACTGGAGGTAAAACCCTGTAAGACTCACAGGCAGGGAAGGGAGGTAAAAAAAAAGCTAGACCCACTTGGAGGAGGCTGAGAGGCTGTCCCAGAGTTTTTTATCAGGAGACTTATATATATTATATTATCATATATATATCGCCCCTGCCATTTCCAACTATCGAAAGTGAAAATTGGTACTTTTGAGGAGAATTAAAAAAAATCAGTTTCAAGGGTCAATAAATATTAGTGCCTATATTCAAACCAACGACATTCGTTTTACATTGTTTTTGTGACTGATAGATGCCTATTTCTATCTATATGAATTTTATATCAATTGTCAATCCTAAAAAGCAACTGCTATAAGTCGAAAAATAAAACTGTGTTTTTTTCACATTGAATACTTTGCGATGGCAGGGACGGTATAATGAATGAATGATGGATATATATATCAACTCAACTCATTAAAGCTAAAATATTTAAAACCTGAATATAAACAACCAAGCATCTTTAGTAGAAAAGTTTCTATGCATAATCATATTAATGCATCATAATCTATATGAAACATTACCTATTTGGTTTTGATGTTCTGCAGCTTGAGTTTCACGAGAAATATCATGAAGAAGCTCCATAATTGAAGCACCAGTTGTTTCTGGTAATGAAACATTAGCTGGAGATGGAGAGCGTGGTGTTGTGATAGGACTTCTTGTAACTAACTTCTGAGCTTCTTGCATAGCACGCTGTAAACATTGTTGATTTTTAAATGCTTCTCGGTTATTGCAGTGTCCTATTTGTGACCTGTTGAAAAACAAAAAAATAATGTGTGTATATATATATATATATATATATATATATATATATATATATATATATATATATATTTATACTTGAGGTTCTTTAATTTTTAACTTCAGTCAGTTCTTTAAACTTTTTGGCGATGTTTCGAGACTATGTTGGTCTTTTATTCATGCCCTTAAAGTGAAAAAATGATTTTTTAGAGAATACATTAAATAAAACACTATTCCAAATATAATGTATTCACTAAAAACTCATTTTTTCATTGTTAGGACATGAATATGAGACCAACCTAATATCGAAGTGCCACTTTATTACACCTGAGTGAATTTTACCACACGAGCCTAAGGCAAGTGTGGTAATTAAATGAGGATGTTATAAGCACTTTTCTCACGTGTTAAATATTATATTTTTCCTGCAACCATTTAAAAATTAAGAAATTAAAGGTGAAACTTTAGATATGTTAAAACTACACTAGCGCTATCTCTTACAATTTTTCATTACTAACCATGCAAATTACAACTCTAGGACGTATACTCATGTGTGAAGGTTCTAATATATTTAAGGTTATTTTAAATATTTCTATAAGATTGATTCAAAACAAATAAAAACTATACATAAAACTTCACTGGTTTCTGGTTTAGACCATGTTAAAATTTTCTTCGCCAACGTTTCGCCAGACATACTGATGATAATGAACGTTCATTCTCGATCCAGCCTTGAAGAAGCAGTATGTCTGGCGAAACGTTGGCGAAGAAAATTTTAACATGGTCTAAACCAGAAACCAGTGAAGTATTATGTATAAATAATGGCCGTGGAAACCTGAAAGAGTATTTAAATAAAAACTATTTTGAATTAAGTATACAATTTTTCTAAAATTATTTATTTTAACATTTTAGGAATATAAAATGAATAGTATTATAATACCGCCATTTAACATTTAAAATAACAGAGTGCTGATTGTCAAATTTGATCTAGGTGGCTGTTACTTTTCCTCACTAGTGAGTGACTATTGAATTAATAGTTAGGCAACAATAAATGTCTAATTTTTGAAAAACCGATGATTAAATATTAAGTGGGATATTATATCAGTGTTTTCATATTGAAATCATACAAAATTGAGCCTTATCTTTAAGGTAGAAAACTAATAAATATAATTAATAAAAATAATTTAAACTAACGCTGTACATGCTCCTCTAACAACTTGTCCCCACTTTTGCTGGGCTGAACTAAGTACAGCTAATTTTGCTATTCTTCTAAATTTTGAAAGCTTGTCTTCATCTGGAGGTGGCTCACACAAAAGAAGATCCATCTCTTCTTCAGGTGCAACTGGTGCTACATGGAAATCTTTCATAAGTCGTCTCTCCCACATCTTCATTTTTTTCCCCAAGACAGCTGGAAAAAGGTTTTTTAAAAATAAATTAATACTTAAAACTACTGAAATTATTACTTTTAAAATTAAATTTAGAATTTTATTTTTTCTTAGTCTTGACACTTTTTATTGAGCTTTAGTCATTAGCTAGGGAGCAGGATAGAGCATTAAGTTGCTGTGCTGAAGATCCCAGGTTCGAATCCACCCTTAACTGGGGGGGAAACATGACGATCAAGCGTGATCTCGGATTAATCACCTCCCTTAACTCAAGGTTTTTTTTTTTCTGTCAGTGGCTGTTAGAATAGATTAATTATAAATATACCACTAAAGGTGTATCAAGCAAGGATGTTTTCTATCTCCAATATTGTGGTGTGTTAAAAAAGTTTAAATTTATACAGCATAACTCTATACACCTTAAAATCGTGGGTGAAAAAAGTAAAGAACAGTTATCAGCAATAGAGTTTGTAAAGCCCAGATAATTTCTATAAAAGTCTTTTACTTTGATTATAGTCAATTAAATCATTTTTTTTAAAGCTGGAGAGATTAAAATAAGAAAACGAACAACTTAAAAACAAGATGAAAAATCAGGAGCAACTGAGAAGTCATGAATCTGACAGGGTCAGTAAAAATGAGTAACAAACTGATGTAGAGGAACTTGAAAGAGAAACTGACTGGATTGCCAAGTAAAATAAGAGAAGCAGCAAAAAGCGAAAAGCAAAATCCTTGCCAGAGGTGGCAACTGGCAGCACGGAATCAACAAATGAAGGGACTGTTGTGACGAAATGGATCCCAAATAATGAACCCAAGAAGGAAATTAAGGGGAAAGTGACCTTGACAGAAAAAAAGTGATGAGAAGAAAAAAATGGCACCTTCCCCTCCAATTCATATAGTTAGTGTCATCACCTATGAAGAAATCAAAACAGTAATGGAACCAATATATAGCAGTGACTAAAACACTGTGGCACAGAACAATAATAAATGGAAGATCATGGTGGCAGGTCCAGACTCATACAGAACGTTGGCGAAAAAACTAAATGAGCTAAAAGTATAGTGGTACTTATGAAGATAAAAATAGCAGGCCAAATAAGGTAATGGCTAGGGGGCTCCACCATACTAGTGAAAAACAGTATATTATAATTGACTTACAACAAAAAAATTATAAAATTATAGACGCAGTGAGTATCATCAAAAAGGAAAGGATAACAGATGACAAGGGTAAGGATGAACTCAGGAGAAGAGACCTTCTTCTATTCATGCTTACTTTTGATCAAAAAGAAAATTTGGATAGAATATATAATATAAGTTCAATCCTAAATATAAAAGTTAAAACAGAACCTCTTCGGAAAACCACGGATATGATACCGCAATGTAAAAGGTGCCAAGACTTCAATCACACTAAAAAATTTTCTTATCGTGAACCGAGATGCGTAAAATGATCAGGAAAGCATCTAACAATCGATTGCAACTTAAGCCGTAATATGAAGCCAAAATTGTCATGAGCAACATCCTGCAAGTTATAGAGGATGTGAGGTTGCAAAACAATTACAGAAAATGTGGAATCAAAGACACAAGTGCAACAAACAAAAGACCAGTATTCATGGAATTCCAGCATAAGACGATACAAAGATGAGAGAACCTATTGCTACCTCACCTTCAATACGTACGGATGATCGTACTCCTACAGCAAGGAATGAAGAAGTACCAACTCAAACCTACAATGCAAGAAGTGAGATACGATTCCAGCCTAGTTCTTCCTCACAAAAAACAAATTTTGAACTCCATCAGTTTAATACAAAACAAGACATTCCTAGTAAGGCAATTGAAGATCAAAATCAATCATTTGCGAAAATCCTGGAGTAACTTGAAGAACTGTCTCAAAAAATTGAACAAGTTGAGACGCGTGTACAGAGGATAGAATCCCAAAAGCAACAAAGCAAGCTTGTGTAGGACTCTAAGAATCGTGACATGGAATGGAAATGGACTTCTACACCATCTATCGGAGCTAGAGGTATTTCTAAATCGGGAAAGAATAGACGTATGTTTGATATCGGAAACCCACATTACCAATAACAGACAAGTGAATTTGCACAGATGCAGCTTCTATCATGCTGACAGGGCCAGCGGAGGCTCAGCTATACTTCTGAGAAGCACAATAAACCTCAAGATTTAAAGATTGAAGAAGAATCTGTGCAAATGGTGGCAGTAAATGTACAGCTTATGGATAAAGGGAACTTTGCAATATCCGAAGATATACTGCCCTCCTAGGCAACGTCTTGGAAAAGTCGATTACGTTAGTCTTCTTAGAACGTTAGGAAATCGATATATCATTGGAGGTTACTTAAATGCTAAAAACACTTTCTGGGGCTCAAGACTAACCACAACTAAAGGTAGAGGACTTTACAAAGCAGGGTGCGAAGGCAAAGCTGAATTTATCTTCAGTAGCACACCAACATACTGGCCTACTGATATAAATAAAACACCTGACCTGATTGATTTCTTTGTGATAAAAGGAATATCTAGCAAATACCTTTCCATTGAAAATAGCGAAGACCTTTCATCAGACCTTCCGTCGATTCTTATGGTATTAAACGAAGAGGTAGTCTCACAGTCAAACCCGGTTAGGCTGACAAATAGCAAGATTAACTGGACCCTTTTTAGGCAGATATTGAAGGAAACAGTAGACCTTAAGGTCTATCTAGCGGTCTATCTAACGGATAGCCACCAACTAGACGAGGAAGTTGAAAGGTTCAACTCTCACATTCAAAAAGCAGCGTGGGAGAGCACTCAGCTGTCATTTAGAAAGGCAAAACAGAGGAAAATCTTTCCTTCACTAGAAGTAAATAAATTAGTCAAGGAAAAAAAGAAAGGCTCTTAAGGTTTGGCAGAAAGTTCGTACTCCTGAAAATAAACGAATATTAAACAAGCTCTGTAATGATCTTAAAGAGACGATTACAAAAGATGAGAACGAAAAGCTTGGAAGATATCTAAGCAATCTTACAGCCCAGAAGGACACTGATTATTCACTCTGGAAATGTACTAAAGCATTTAAGAGGCCAAACAACCAATTATCGCCTATCAGGCACGTGGAAAAAAAGCGATAGGGAAAAAAGCAGTCCTTTTTGCAGACTATTTTGAAGAGACGTTTCATCCACTACCACAACAGGCAGAAGTAGAAAATATTTCCAAGAGCCAAAAAGTGGATAAAAGAAATATAAAAAATGTAACACTTCAAGAATTGAAAGGGGAGATAAAAAGCAATTTAAGCCTGAAAAAAGCACCAAGATATGAAGTAGTGACAGGGCAAACAATAAATGAATTGCCGAAAAAAGCTTTGAGAAAATTATTACACCTTATAAACGCGCCCTTCAGGCTGAAGTATGCACCAATTATGTGGAAAGTGGCCGAGGTTATCATGATTATAAAACCTAACAAAACACCAACTGACACGAAGTCGCATAGACCAATTTCATTGTTGCCAGTAATCTCGAAACTGTTCGAAAAGCTGTTTTTGAAGAGATTGAAGCCACTATTAGAGGAGAGAAGTCTACTACCGGATCACCAGTTTGGGTTCAGACAGCGGCATTCCACGACTGAATAGGTGCATAGAATTTCTCAAGTGATCGAGAAGACTCTTGAGGAAAAGAAGAAAACAGCTGAGCAAACTTCATAGCCTTTGGATTACCAAGACTATGTCTGAAGAAGGTACACTGGCATCATCATACGCATACGATAGTGTCAAAAGATAGAAGCTGTAATCGGCTATGGTGACGATCAACATCCCCCTTGAACTGATCCATCTTACAGAGCTGCTGATGATAGGATCAAGATGTCAAGTCAGAATACAGGGAGACCTGTCAGGCTTTCATGACCACAAGAGGCCTGAGACAGGGAGATGGCCTATCATGCTTGTTGTTTAACCAAGCACTAGAGAAGGTGATAAGGGACTCCGAAGGGGAAAGAAACGGTACGATTCTCACCAAGTCAGTCCAAATTCTAGCACTTCGGCCTAGCCAAAATACTAAGAAGTCATTTGCTGGCAAGAAAATCTAAGATTGCTCTGTACAAATCTTTAATTAGACCTGTACTGACATACACTTCAGAGACTTGGCTCTTATCACGTACAGATGCCATCCGCTTGCCGGATTTTGAGTGAAAAATTCTGAGAAGAATGTTTGGACCTGTAAGGGATGGCGCCCAATACAGGCAGAGACACAATGTCAAGGCTACGATAGGCGGGGCATGTTGCAAGAATGGACGGGGACACATCTATCAGGAGGCTGCTCTTTGGGTATGTGGATGGGAGGAGAAGGAGAGGATGGCCACGAATGAGATGGGCAGATGAGGTCGAAGCCGATGCAAAGAAGCTCATCTACACCAGAGCTTGGCAGACCCTGGCGCAAGACAGAGATGAGTGGAGGCGTCGTCTTGATGCGGCGAAGACCTGTATCGGGTTGTAGTACTAGTAATGATGATGATGATGTTTTGTTAGATGTAGCACCAGAAGAATTCTACCTACTATTAAAATTGTATATCTCTGACCACTACTTTAGGGTAAAACAGGGATGGATATTCTTATTCTTCCCTAAAGAAAAAAAATAAACGCAGGTGTTCCACAAGGCAGCGTGCTGGGCCCTATCCTATATTTATTATATACAAGGGATCGAGTAGCGCTCCGACAGTCGTAGGAAGAGGTCCTGCTACTGGAATGCTCCCGGTTCGATTAACCCAACTCTTACAGAGGAAAATCGAGTTCAGTCTTCTCACAGCTACCGAGCAGGTAAGAAGTGTTTCCAATAAGCTGTGTGATAAGTGCTCTGAAGTGTCAGTTAGTGTGTGATTGAGACCCGAGGGACACTCGTGCGATTCGGGACTCTCATGGACAGGAGATTTTAAAAAATCAACACATTTTGAAAATCGAAACAATTTTTCAAAAAAAAAATTTTTGGAAAATATTTTCAAAAAAATTGTTGGTGTAAAAATACCTAAAAGTTGAGATCCGGAAAATGGACTCAAAAAAAGTTGAAAAAATGGACGAAGATATAGCCGGAAACAACGATGAGGGATCTCAGTCAGGAGGCCTCCATCCCGGAAAAGGAGAGGAAAAGACCTTCCAAGGGAGCATAGATAATACAATGGCGGGGCAGGTAAGCCCCGGATAACAACAGGCGGAGGCAGGAGGCGTAATTACCCTTTTCAGGTTTTTTGACAAGGTACTGGAGCAGGTTAAGGCAGGGTTGAATGTGAAACTTCCCCCGATTAGTGAGAGTGACCTCAACGAGGCAAAGGAGTCGGATGGGGCCCAGGAATTCAGCCCTGAGTCGAAAAAAAGGAGAAGAGGAAGGAGAGGGAGTACCCCCCCCATGCCTATAGTGAAGGCAGCCCAGCGGATCAAGCGCGTAATATAGAAAAAAGTACGAGAGAATATATGGAGAGGTATAGAAATACCATCTCCAAGGAGAAAAGGGACTATGTAAATACGAATGTCGAAAAGCTCCGGGACATCATCCTAAGACTAGAAGGAGAGAGGAGGTTGATCCCGGATATAGTATACCGTATGGTTGCAATACAAAGGCCCAATTGTTGTAAGCGGGCTGCCAAAGCAACAAAGAGAAGAACGAAGAATACACAGGCAGCAGGAGCTGGGCCGGCGGTGACCCCCCAGGACCAGAAACCGGCCCCTAAGCAGATGGAATCGCAGCCCTCGACGAGCAGATATAGGGGCGCACCACCAGCTGAGATGCCTCAAAGGCAAAGTGCCACACCAATCGTGAGGGGTAGATTAGGACCGCCAGAGGAGGAAGAAGCGTACTGTAGTGATGGGGAAGAAGAAAAAAAAGGGGCCAAAGGAAAACCCTGACCCGGCCCGGAAGGAACAAGAAAATAAGCCGGCGACGATGGCGGATATCGTCAAGAAACTCCCCTCAACCCTAGTGATGTAAAGGCCCCATACTTCGTCACAATTAGGGCTGAGGGGAAAACCCCCACTGAAGTTCTCGACCAACTCCCATCACCGGTGGAGTTGGGAGTGGGAGTGAAAGTGATAAGGGCCACCATGGACGATGGTGTCCTTATTAAAGTCCAGGATAGACAGGCTGGTGAGAGGTTAGGGGCCTGGCAGAGGTTGAAAGAGTAGGGCCTGCAGGCCAAAGAAGCAAGCCGAAGATGGCCAAGTTGAGGGGCCTGCCTAATGGTTGGAACCCAAGTTAAAAGAGGAGATAAAGGCCTACCTTGAGAGGAAAGCAGTCCTGGTTCATGAGGGTCAGGTCCGAAGGAAAGATAGGACCGGACTGGCTAAGACGTGAATCCTCGAGATGGACCCGCAAATCAGGTACGCCCTCCTTAACGAGGAAGTGGTGGTCGGCAGATGGTGGTCCCTCACATTCGTAGACGCCCTTGACGCCCTGAGGTGCCTGCATTGCCAGGGATATAGACACTCCAGGGTGACCTTCAAGGAAAGAGAGGTGACGTGCAGGTGGTGTGCGGGGCTATGGCACATAGCTAGGGACTGCCCTAAGAAAAGTACCGGGTGCCCCACCTGCACAAACTGTGTGAGAGGAAACTCCCCAATACAAAGCACAATGCAGGCATCCAGGAGTGCCCGGTGCACATCAGAAAGTCCCAGTGACTCGCACGAAGGACCCGCTATGATTGAGGAGTTTTGGGTCCTCAGTTAAACGTGGGGCAGCGGCGTATGGTGGAGGAGTTGAGGGCCCTCTCCCATCGATATGATATAATGCCGCTCCAGTAGCCGTGCAGCCGAAGAAATGTGGTCACGGGCTTTGGTCTCACGTCGAGGGTGATAACACTGGGCAGTGCAGAGACGAGGCTCAGAGCTGTTATAATTATTACCAATCAGATTCTCGACGTGATGGAGCTGCAGCAGCACACCACATCGGACATGGCCACGTGCCTGATAAAGTGGAGAGGTATGACTTTCGCAGTAATGTCGGCATACCTCTCCGACAGGATCAATATAGAGGAGGGTATTGAGGCCATGCAAGGAGTGGCTCCTGCATATAGGAATGTGATCATCTTCTCCGAACCAACGCCTGGAACACAGTCTGGGGGTCAACTAGAACAGATCGGCAAGGAGAGGGCCTTGGCGGGTTCGTCAGTTGTCACCAGTTGGTGGTCCTTAACAAGCCCTTTGATACACCAACGTTCAGGGGGCACAGCTGGATTGACGATTGCGTCGCCCGCCATGGCAAGATACGTTAGGGGGTGGACCCTCATATCAGAGACAAGTTCCGACCACGCGGCCATAACCTTCGGCCTCACTAGGGATGAGGGACGAACCATCATTCCTCGGTGGGGAACAGGGCTATGTCACGAAAAGGGCAAACTGGACCGCCTATAGGAGTCCTCTGGAGGGGTTGCTTGTGGACGATGAGTGGGATCGGATGATGTCGGATTGGGATGGATCCATTGATGTCGAAGTCAGTCGGTTCACTGACATCATCCGGGACGCGGTGGAGCAATCCGAAGGAAGGCATTAGTGAGAAGACCGGTCCCATGGTGGACGCTGGGCCTAACCACCCTCAAGAGACAGCTCTACAAGGCCCGGCGGTTGTACAAAAGTGCAGATGTGAGGAGAGTCGCTCTGCACTTCGGGATGAGTACATGTGCAGGTTGGTTACCTATCGGAACGTGGTCCGTACGGAAAAGAGGAAATCCTGGGAGGAGTTTGTAGCTGAAGAGACTAAAAAGAATCCCTGGGGTATACCATTAAGGGTCGCTTAGGGCAAGGTCTCGCCCATGCAGACGATAGCTGCCCTGAGGATTGGTGAGGAAAGAGTGGTCTCTATGGAGGAGGCCACTCAGATATTCATCAGGATTACATATCCCAGGGACGACCCTAGTCAAGACTCCCAGGAGCAGGAGATGGTCCAGTGGACCACGCAATACCCACCGGATTTGGCAGTTAAAGATCTAGTGCGTTACCCCAAAAGTTACCTTATTTCCCATAATCTTCTAGTAAGCTGTTATAACATTTACAGATAATGATCATTACTTTTTTCCTTTTTATCAGCTGAAGAAACATCTAGCCCATTTCTTTCTAAGACGTCTAATATTTCACACTTCATTGCTGAGATATCTCCTTTAATTTCATTAACGTCATCTTCTGTAACAGGGTTTTCATCACAATGCCTTTGACTTACTGAAATATAACGCCATACTAGTGCTCTCATTACTGCAGTATATCTGTAGTCTCTCTCCTTCTCCTTTCTTTCTTTTCTCTAAAAAAAGTTCACAAAAATATTAATTATAGTTAGTCCAAAGGCTTGGATGATTTATAAGTTTTTTTTTTATTTTCACCTACATTACAGCTCACATAAATTACATTATAATTCTATAAAAGTATTGGTATCAAATAAAATTTCAAAGTTTTGGCAAAACGAGTATTAAATGTCCTTTCAAATGATAAAATAATATTGGTGATATTTTAAAAGTAAATCTAATAATTGATTTTTATGTTCGACTGACATGGTATATTCAACAAAGATTAAACTTCTATCAAATGAAGAGTGACAAAGTTTTTGAATGTAAAGAGTGATGAAAGTATTTCTAAATATAGTGTAATAGAGTAAAACCATATTGGAAATATCATTTATAAAATTAAATATTACGAAAGAAAATTTCTAAAATAAAATAATTTTTGTGGTTTGTAAAGTTAGAGACAATGTATTTTAGAGACAGGTGATTTTATGAGTAGGGTATTCATGAGGGTGTTCATATAGAAGTAGTGATTATTCAGTGTATTTCAAGTTTTTTTTGTACGAGGCTGTTTTTAAATATTTTAAATGATTTATTTCTGTTGTTTATAACAATAATTATTACTAATTGAGGTATCTGCCCATGAATAATTTACTGCTTAATCTTCAGCCAGCAATGGTCAAATTAACATGAATTAAATAAATAAATTTGATGATAATAATAGCAAAGTATAAATATTACAAGCCAATGATCAAGAAAGTGCTCCTCTTCTAAACGGTGAAAAAAGTACTCAATCAAATGCAATACTCTTAAAAAATAAATTATTAAAATAAGCTGTTACTGAAGGAATGATGTTACTGAAGTGCAGCAAGAAACACAGTATGGAATACAAAATAGAAAGAACACTGTAGAGGACGCTGACTGTGACTCTTTCTTCGATTATTTTGAAGATGCGTTAGCTTCTTTTAAAAATAATAATGCCCCTGGAGAAGAGTGAGATTCTTAAATATGACAAAGATCTACTGCATCAAAGGATTTACGATATAAATTATAGCTTATAAAATTCACCCTAGTTGATTCGCTTGATTGATGTTTAAAAAGCTATCCTTAAAAAGCATGAATAAACTTTATGCCAAAACTTTAGGAAAGAATATTTGAGTATTTGATAGAATTAGAAGGTTTCAGCTTTTTTGGGCTCTCAAGGATTTTGGAATTCCTTATAAATTAATTAATTTAGTAAAAATGACAATGGCTATGGTGCAAGTGAGGGTCTTGGATGGTAACCTGGATGATAGCCGCAACATTGGGCCCGCAGTACTGGGGTAAGGCAAATAGATGCCCTGTCATCCATACTTTACAACCAAACCCTTCATATGACTGTGAGAAGAATTTTCCTAAATGGTAAATTTTCAAACCGTACCAGGCGTATTTCTGGTTATGCGATTATTACTGTTATATTATCATACTAGATTGTAGAGGTGGTCAAAGAAAAGGAAAAGAAGTGTTTATTTAAAATTAGCAAAAAAATGGATAATTTTTGTGGGTGCATGAAAATTGGGGTCATGGGTGAAGCACTACAGATTTTCTAATAGAAAGTTTATACCCAAAGTCATCACATGTGAACTCATTTGGGTGAGTTTATAACATAAGTTACATGTCTGCATTTTAATGTAGATTTATCAAAATAAAGTAAAGACTATATGACTAAAATAGAGCCAAAAACTCAAAAAGAAACACTATTATTTATTATAATGCAATTGGGAAAAAACACAATGCAAAGCCTTATGTTTCAAAAATACACCTACTTACCAGTCGACGTTTCGCCTATTCAGGCATTATCAAGACACCAAAATCAAAAAGGGGTTATGTGAATCGCATCTCGAAGAAAAAGGTGCAATACATCCCAACGATCAACAGCCCAAACAGGCTCCAAACATGAGACAGCACCCCACCAACAAGACGTTCAACATACAACCTATGTTGTCTTGGTGGTGGGGACAGACATGTTTTTAAAAATATTTTTTCCAAAAAAACTAGGTTTTTCAAACCCAAATTTCAACTGAAGAAGATATTTACTTCTTAATTTATACTATGAAGAAGTTTTTTGCTGATGTGTTTAAGCTGATAATATATACAAATAAATAAATATCGGTACATATACATAAAAATCAGTACCTTAGTGGACATCCTTCGCATTTTATCTTTTTTTCTTAAACCGAGAAGCTTCATAAACATTTTTGGAGTGGGAAAAATATTAAATGGTGGAGGTAATGTTGCTGATTCTTCAAAATAGCTTAACCACAATTTCGTACGTGCGAATTTCCATTCAGTATCAGAATGTTCCTATAAAATATGTTTACATAAAGGTAGATGAAATTAAAGTAGTCTTTATATATAACAGTATATACCATTAAACAAATGGTACAACTGAGTATAATATAATAAAACCATATTTTAAAGGCCTTTCCAGTAAAATACTTTAAGAAGTAGTTATAGCTGAATTACTTACATCAATAATAGCATATGAGTTCGACATCATAGCAATGAGAAGATTCAAAAGAACTATGACATTTATTACAGAGTAGGATCCAAACATAAGAAGACCCCAAAATCTGGTGTATGTCTTTATACCTGTGAGTTGAAAAGCATCAGTACCCACTCCACCAAAACTTGCCCAAAACAATGATTGTGTTGATTCAAATAGGCTAAAAAAGGGAAACTGGTTACTGCATTGGAACACTTAAAGCTAAGATAAGAAAAGAAATTTTCTCAACTTAAGAAAAAAACAAGAACCTATTTTTTAAAATACATTTAAACAATGTGATTGTGAGAAATCCATATAATTAAAGTAATTAAATAAGCACTTATGATTCTCACCATATGTGTTGCCATGAGGGGTTGGCAAAAATGGCCACAAAAAAAACTTGCCTCCACCAGTATCAGTTCTAGTACTTCTTATGATGTTACAGATATCACATAAATGGATACCCCTTTTAAATTTAAATGAGTTGTGTTTTATGTTGTATATGATTAATAAAAAAGAAGGTTATCCAATTCAAAAATAGTAAGAAGTATTTATTGAAAACCGATGATTTGAACCTAATTGCAGGCCTTGAATATAAAACCATAAATAAAAAAAATAAAAAGAAGACAATAGAGAAATATAAATAATAATCAAATATATAACTCCACCAGCGGATGTAAAACTGCTACCCATAGTGATACTAGGTGAACCACTGCCAGTCCCAAGCCTGGATAAAGGAGGAGGTTTGAGCGTGAGGGATAGAGGACCTTGCCTCTATAAAAAAAGTTATAGTCTAGAACCTGCTAAAAAGAAAGTTAAAAAAGGAAAACTACAATAACTGATATGGAAATACATTATATGCTGACAAAAAATTATACTTATAAATAACAAATGATAACTAATACTAGTAATAATAATAGCAATGAAAAAATATTAAAGTTATAATAAATAAAGAAATATTATAGAAGTATAAAAGAATGACTAATGGCATGACAGAAAATTAAAAAATAAGCAAATAAAGGAAAGGAATGAAAGTTAAAAAAAAAAAAATGAAGGGGAATATAAAACCAACAATTTAATAACAAAAATCTCAGTATTGTAATCGGGTTCAATTCAATGATTTTTATTTATTTATTTTTTATCAAAGGCTTTCAATTCCATTAGTATAAGTATGTGTGTATGTTTCGAGGATTATATTGTTAATGCAGGTATACTTTCAACCACTAAAAGTTATATTATTACCAGAAGCTTTATACTAGTACAGTAACCTTTATATTCTATATCTATTGCCCTGCAGTACAGGCTCGTACGAATATAATTACCTTTTTTTTAAACACATAAAATTCAGTGAAAATAATAATTTAAAAAAAGGTCTAAAGGTTTCGTTTTTTTGTTATTTTAGTTTTGAATATTGTGTGTTTGTTTACAATAGTATGTATTCTTATTTAATTATTAAATTGTTTTTAATCTTCCCTTTCCAAGTATCAAAAATAAAGGAATACTGGAAAGATGCAAACCTTTGGAAAGATATATAAAGATCTAAAGAACGAGATCTTGAGGGTGGGACTTGAATATAGGACTTGAAATAGAGGAAGTTTAAAATATAATTCTGTTTTTGAAAGAAAGGTAAAAACCATAATTTTCCTCAGTATGTTCCAGAGACTTCCAGAAAGAGTATTATAGAATAGAATAGAATAAAAATGGAACTTTATTCTGGGACCAAGTCCCTTTAGAATTACAAACATGAACAGAAAAATGAACATAATAATATTCAGAAGGCAAGATAATAATACAAATCATGAAGGATTATATATGAAGTATTACGAATACAAAGAACGGTTTGAGAACTTTCTTGCCCTAAAATGCCTAGCATCAGACAACGCCTCGGCAAAAACATTTCTTTTAAATAGCATTTGCCCTGAATATTTCGAGTTGCTCAAGCTATCAGTAGCACCAAAAGAACTCAATACATTAACATTTGATGAAATCATTAAAACCCTTGACGATCAACTGTCCTGAAAATAGAGTAGAGCAAGAAATCGATACACTCTAAAATCAAAACATCATCTCAAAAGTCCAAGAGAGTGACTGCGCTTCCCCTTTAGTTGCTGTTTCCAAGGCAAATGGTAAAGTACGCCTATGTGTTGATTATAAGGTGGGGGTAAACCCTCACTTCAGGACGCACATTACCCTGTACCAAGAATTGATGACCTCCTTACAGCACTCAATAATTTCACATAGCTCACTGGATTTAGTTAAAGCATAACTCCAGGTCCCAGTCGATCAAGAAAGCGCAAAGATTCAAACTATCATTACCCATAAAGGAACCTATACAGTTAACCGCCTCTGTTTTGGCATCAAAACCGGACCAAATGAATTCCATCTTATCATGGACAAAGTCCTAACAGGCCTACAAGGCGTCACAACATACTTCGATAACATCATAGTTCATGGTAAAACAAGAGTGGACTGCTAATAATTTGATTGCTAGCGTCGACAGACTAAAAGAGTTCGATTTACACCTCAATAGAGAAAATTGTGAACTATTCAAATCCTTTCAAAAAAATTCAATACTTAGGTTATGTATTCGAACAAGGTAAAATTTCGAAAGACACAGCCAAAGTCATGGCCATTATGAAGGCACCACGACAAGCAAGTCAAGACGACGTCAAGAGGCTTTTGGGCATGGTGACCTATTATGCCAAATTTATTCCAAATATTTCAACGCTAACGTACCCATTGAGATTACTTTTACAAAAGCTAAACAAATTCGACTGGTCTTCTAGATGTGAATCAGCCTTTACACAATCGAAAAATGTAATTTCTAGCGATAGTCTTAACACCCTTTAGTCCACACCTTCCTCTCTCGGTAGCTTGCGACGCCTCACCAACCGGGTTAGCAGGAGTACTCTCACACACCATAAATGGCATAAGAAATCTATTGCTTTAGCATCACGTGCATTGACCAAAACCGAGATGAACTATAGCCAACTAGACAGAGAAGCCTTGTCTATCGTTTTTGCTCTCAAGAAATTTTACTATTATATATATGGCATAAAGTTTACCCTTTATACTGATATCCAGCTACTGACCCACATTCTGGACGAGAATGCTCATCTTCCAGCAATGACGTCCGCTAGGCTTCTACGGTACGCAACCTGGCTCACAAATTTTGACTACCAAATTGAACATAAAAAAAGGCAGAAAAAAATGTACACGCCGATTTCCTTTCAAGATCCCATATCCAAAAAAATATGTCCCAAATTGAACAAAATATTGAAGAAGAAGTCTCATTAATTTTTAATGAAGCCATATATATTTCCACTATTTCCAACGATACGCTCAATTATAAAACCCTCGTTGAAGTAGCCTCACGAGATGAACAACTAACCAGAATTAAATCAGAACTTTTGAAGGGTGAAAACAATAACACTGAACTCAATCTCCAAAACGGCATAATTTTTAAAGGACAACGAGTATTCGTTCCAACGTCATTACAACTAGCAGTTCTTAACGAACTTCATCACACCCATGCAGAGGTTTTAAAAATCACGTTTTCATCACAATGCCTTTGACTTACTGAAATATAACGCCATAATAGTGCTCTCATTACTGCAGTATATCTGTAGTCTCATTCCTTCTCCTTTCTTTCTTTTGTCTAAAAAAAGTTCACAAAAATATTAATTATAGTTAGTCCAAAGGCGTGGATGATTTATGATTAAGTTTTTTTTTTACTTTCACCTATATTATAGCTCACATAAATTACATTATAATTCTATAAAAGTATTGGTATCAAATAAATTTAAATCAGACCTTTTTAAGGGTGAAAACAATAACACTGAACTCTATCTACAAAACGGCATAATTTTTAAAGGACAACGAGTAGTCATTCCAATGTCATTACAACAAGCAGTTCTTAACGAACTTCCTCACACCACGGTTTGTTAAAATGAAACAGTTATCCCGCCAATATGTTTACTGGAAAAATCTAGATACAGATATTGAAAATCTCGTCAGAACTTGTCAGGAATGCGGACGAATTAGAAAAAATCCTCCCAAAGCTCCAATCCATCACTGGGTTGAACCCTCAGAGAATTATGATAAGGTTCATATGTACTATGCGGGACCATTCCAAGATCACCACTTCTTTCTTTTAGTATACGCTAAGTCCCGCTGGCTAGAAGTCCGGTTCTCCAAGAATGCACTAACAACAGATTCAACCATTCAATATCTTCAAGATATATTCTCAACTCACGGCCTACCAAGAGTCCTAGTGTCGGATAATGCAACAATATTCAAAAGCAAAACATTTCTCAAATTCTGCACACAATATGGCATTAAACAAAAGTTCATAGCACCAGGCCATCCACGGAATCGTGAGCCACAAAGGGAATCGTAGAAAGCAATATTCAGACTTTTAAAAAGAAATTACAGGCCATGTATTGTTCTACGTAAGTTATATATATATATATATATATATATATATATATATATATATATATATATATATATATATATGTATATATTAGTATAAAGGTAGTTTCATTTCTTATTGTACATACTTCCCAAAACTTCTCCATTTTGTACAGGAATCTCCTTTGTTATCCCAGTCAGGTAGACCTCCTGGTAACGAATAACACTTACGTCTTTCAAGTTCAGCAAAGTACCATAATAATTGATTCAAACCTAAAAAATGAAATCTTAAGTTTATCCAAAAAATCCTTGTTACCAAAATAAGTTGCATATATTTTACTTACCACAAGCAAAAGCAAATAAGACTAAACTGTATATGAAGAAAAATTTAACAATATCAATAACCATTCTTCCTAATGAGATCTGCAATGGTCCAAGGTGAGGGTTAATTGAGAACAAATGAACTAATTTTAGAGCACTGAAAAAATTAATATCAAACGAGATTAAAATTAATATCAGTAAAGCTAATATAAAAAATACATACACACATATATACCTGATTTAAAAAAAAAAAATAGCATAACACATTTTGTCATAAATGTTTTTTTGTTTTTTTGTATTATTAAAAGCCTTTCAAATTGGAGAATTCGAAACTCTATATACTTGCAAAAAATAGTAATCTATGTCTTTTGTGGCACATTATAGGAATTAATGGTTTTCCACCAAATACAGAGTTTGTTTATCATCATCAACATTAAAAGGGTAGTCAGAAAACTCTTTATCTTTTAAGATTAAATTACCGTTTGAATTCATTAAACTACTTATTAACAGTATTGTGAAGTAATGCACACATTATTCAGCTGTGAAGATCAGACTATTTAACAACCAAAGAAATTCAATTAGGACTTGAAAAACTTCAGGAACTTCAGTCCTGAGTCTATTATAGGACAAATAATCTGCTTTTGAATACGAAACTCAGTTTCAGTGAACAATGGAGTGATTAAATTTAATGGTGCGTTAAACTAAAAAAAAAACGTAGTGATAACTAAAGCTTGGTAAAAAAGTTATTATTCGCCAATTTCTGAATCAAGTTTGTGGTTAGCACAATTAATTAGTTAGTACAATTTTCCCTATAGTTGTCTGAGTCAGTTCTTGATTCTTTTAATGGCGAATGAATAAGCGCGGCTTTTCAATTATTAGGAATTCCTTCTGGATTCAGCAGCCCATATTACTACTGGAGCTGTATATATATATATATATATATATATATATATTGATGTCATTTATGTTACCTGCTTTCTGGTAATTTAGGACTTGAATTTCTATATTGGAAGCTTCTAAGTCAGTAGCTTTAATTAAACTGTTTCTCCTTGAAAACTGTTTCTTCAGATTGCAAAAGCTGTTCACAAATCCAACTGTCTTTTAAGCCCCTCAAAAATTTAGCCCTCGGAAAAATATCTTCACATCTGTATCTGAAACAGTTTTATAATACACGCATGTTACAGATGATAACAAGGTCGCATTGAAGAGCAACGAAAAATTCAGTGATTGATTTATTATGTTTTTGATATTTTATCAAGGAATAGTGAGACAAAAACGTTTTCACGGAGGTCAGTATATTTATATATACTATGTATAGTATAGTATACATTTACAAATAATTGAAATGAGTAGTCCCGATAGAAGTACTGAGGCGTTGGTCCTTGTGGTTGTCTTCGATAACATTTCTCACATCCAAGTAATTTCCAACAAAACTTGCCGATGCACTACAATTATGTTGTACTTGAGCTTTGAACTGTTAACTAATTTGAGAAATAAGTGCTATTGGACTCTCCTGAAACACTTTTAATGTTCGTGAGCAAAATGTTGAGGATATATTGTATTTTTTAATTTTTATGATGACATTTTTTTAGAAATTTAAAATATATAGGTCATGTTGTGCAAAATTAACAATCTTAGTACAGATAACTTTATACTTTCCGAATTAGATGAAATTGAAAGGATAATTAAAGATCTTTAAAATTTTAAAGCTTTTGAAGAAAGTTTAATAATAGCGGCAATGTGGAAAAGAGCCAACATAAATGTCAATGAATCTCCAGTAGAAATATGGGCTGCTGAATGTATATATATATATATTAGTATATAGGGGTAGCCTTAGCACGACGGGTCAGAAGGAGCGTATTAAATCTAATCCAAGCAGATGAGGATACCTCGTGGCAGGTGATCAAGGAAAGACTAAAGCGTATGGAGGGGGGTGATGGGCCCCGGAAGAGGATATGCTGCAGATGTTTCGAGAGATGAAACGTTCAAATCAGACAAACGATCAGTACGCTGCAGGCCTGCTCGTGAAGCTGAATAGGATTAACGAAAAGTTACGAGAAGTAATGGATACCAGTGCGGTCGAAGCGTGGATGTTGTTTATGACCACAGTCCTGAAGGTACAATTAGCCAGGGATGTGTTTAATAGACACAGGGAGTTCCTGTTCATTAGTGAACAGAGACAAGTTAAAGGTATTATTTAAAGGGAAGAGCGACCCAGAGGTGAGACCATGTCACTGCAAAGTGGTCGATAGAGGGGGAGATTGATTTAACCCTAGATAAATGGGGAAAGAAGGGGGAGGTGATGACGCTGCACGTTGTGGAAATTATGCCGCGTGAGTATGGAGGGATTTTGGGATGCGATTTGTTCAGCACCCTAGGGGTAAAAATTCGCAGTGCAGGGAGTCAGTGGGCAGTTCGCATCGGGAAAATGCGATGCAAAACGAGGCAGGATGCGAAAGGGAGCGTTAGATGCGTTGGAGTAATCACCAAGGGTGCCGATGAGATGCAAAGAGTAAGAGATGAATTCGAAGACATTTTTTTTTCGCGAGGGTGATCCACTGAGCACGACGGGGGAGACTCTCCATGAGATCCATTTGAAAGAGGATAAAGTCACCTATGTAAAAGAGCGGAGGTACCCACAAGCGTTAAGGGGACACATCCGCGAGGGACACAATATCTGCCACCACATTATCCTTTCCCGGCTTGTATGCTATTTCGATATTGTATTGGCTTAAGATCTCCTTCCATCGTGTGACTCTAGCCGAGGACTCCTTCAGATTGCCCACCCACAACAATCTGTATGCTCTTTAAACTTCCTTCCGAATACATATGGGCGAAAGTGTTGCACCCCCCATACAATTCATAAATAGATTAAATATTTAATCTGCAGATTAAATATTTAATCTGTGTTGTCCAAGGTACAGGCATTCTGTTTACATTCAGTTGGGGGGTATTATTCGGTCGTCTCTTAGTAAATAATATGGTAGGGTTTTATCTTGATTTATTTTAAATTTCTATGTATTGTAGAATCTCTCTATTTTTTTTGAGAGAGCTGTAGTCAGTTTGTTTGTAATTGTGTCTGTTCTATAACTTGTAGTAGAAAGAAACTGTATCATCTGCAAATAGTGATTTTTGCACTTTGAATGTATTCGGTATGTCATTAATATAAATACTGTAGAGCGTTGGCGATATAACCCCGAACTAAGGGAGTTCGGCTGTGAGTGTACGTACTGTGGGGTAGTGGCCTTCTATTGATAATCGTGCGGTTTGCTAAATATGATTTAATTAATGCTAATAAAAATGGAGAGAAATTGTAAAGAGTCAGTTTGAATATACGCCCGTTATGCCAGATACTGTCGAAAATTCTTTGCCCGTCGAGTAATACCATACTCGTATGTTGTTTATTACTAAACCCCTCTATGATGTGGTCGGTCAGTCTGCCTAATTGAGCTATAGCAGAATGCTAGTGTCTGAAACCAAATTGTTCATTTATAAAGATTTTATTTAATTATTTTATTTAATTTTCTTTTCACTTTTCTGTTTATTCTTGTGGCATGGCTATTGGTTCCTAAATTGTTATTTTGATTACTTATTTTTATTAAATGGTCCGCTATCAGATTTGCTTTCCCAGTAGGAGAAAATTCAGTACTATTTGAATAATTGAGAGATGGATAATGATATGCTTTGCCTTTTTAAAAAAATTCTGTGTATCCTCCATAGTTTATCGGTTGTCTTGATTTTACTGAGCTTATGGTTCCATTGTTTGTTTGCCTGATTAAATAATAATAATCACTAAACTTGAACATATCCGTTGTGATAACCAATGTGCATTTTAGCGCCTACACAAATGATGTTTTTCATACCAGAGGTAAAGCTAAAGTAACTTTGATTAAACTAAATTAATGAATATCTGAAGAAAATATGGGCATTTCTTAGGATGGGAGACCAGCTATTACAGGTCGAGTAAGGAATCATCATCTGAATATCA
Organism: Arma custos; assembly: GCA_037127475.1. NCBI lineage: Eukaryota > Metazoa > Arthropoda > Insecta > Hemiptera > Pentatomidae > Arma > Arma custos. The sequence goes on along the minus strand of CM073761.1, from coordinate 109,269,469 downwards.
GCCTCAAAGAAATTGACAACATCGTAATGAACTCTGCTCAACCTTGTTTCTCTTATTTTATAAATTCATTTGTAGAAATTTCTCAAAGATATACTCATGTTTCAGAACCAACAGTTTGGTGTAAAATCTTCAGGTTTACAAAACCTACTTTCCCACTATGTAGTATAAACCAGAAAATTTAATTTTAAAGTTTGCCAGCTAAGATAAGCAGCTTTTGTTACTCTTAAGGCTGAAATGATGTCAGATATCATACAATCCTCATCAACCGAACGTGTGTTATAACCAATATCATCAACCAATCAGTTCGCGAAATTGATCTTGATAATGATTGCAAAATATCAAACAAGAGCTACAGACTCATTCAACTTAATCTCCTAATATCTCAGATAATGGAATCACAATAAAAGATAATCGAGTGGTCATTCCCAAGTCATTACAAGACCTTGTCCTAAAAGAACTCCAATCTACGCATGTTGGCATCACCAAGATAAAAATCTCGTGCAACGATATGTCTGTTGGACAAGGAATGATAAAGCCATTGAATACGATCATGTGAAAGATGTGGTCAAATTCAATCCTACCAAATCTCCAGTATTTCAATATTTCAATATTTCATCTCAACTAAATAGGACCATTCACAAGTGTTTTTTTCCTGGTTCGCAACGATGTAAAATCAAAATGGGCTGAAGTGGAATCCACCAGAACCCTTTCTTCATCAAGTACAATAGGATTGCTCAATACAATTTTCTCTTCTCATTAACGGAATCTTTTAGAAACTTGTAGCTCCAGGCCATGCAACCTCTAATAGTGCAGATGAAAAAACAGTTCAAACGCTGAAGCAAAATCTTAGTGCAGCTGAAGATGACCCTTGTAGTATTAGATTAAAATACAAGAAATGTTTTAATTAAATTCAAATATCAGGCAACGCCTTTAGCAGATGGATTTTCACCGGCTAATAAATATTTCAATAGGTGACTGCGCATCAAAATGGACACCTTATGCCCAATGCACAAACGCTCGAACGTTCAGAATGGAAGAGCGAGTACAAGTAAGAGACTATTCAGAAAATAAATATATATGAAAGTTTGGTGAAATAGTCCAAAAATTTGTTGTACTGTACCCAAAAATTTATACAGTTTAGCTCGATTCTGAAAGAATTCTTAATCGTCACATTGATCAAATAAGGAGAACTGGAGTCAAGAAGGTTTGTTTTCAAATTTCAATTACGTCCTCTCTGTTTTCCAATATTTATTCTTAATTCTCAAGATGATATTGCTCCAGTCATTAGTCCAACTACACCTGTCAGTCAAAGCACTTAACCTCAAACCCAACTACCTAACAGAAATCAACCAGAACTTCGTCGCTCCTACTGAAACCGTCAGCGCCCCCATCAATTTATAAGATTTCACATCTGGGCGAAGTAAGAAAATTAAGTGATTCAGACCCTACCCCCCACAACAATCCCACTTGATTTGCGTTAGTATTACAATTTAGGGAGCGTAGTGGCTCAGGGGTAAAGCGCTGAGGTGCCATGCCGAACGTCTTGGGTTCAAATCCCGCTCTCTGGCAAACTTTTAGTTAATCTATTAGTGGCCGGGGATGGATTCTATGGAATCCAGGACCCTCATGGGGCTCATCCGGCTTTTATAAAGTGGGTACCCAAAATAAGGTGGGAAATCTAGCAGTTGAACGTGAACCAAGATAAATCACCTCCCTGCACATCCGTTATCCAAGAAATAGTACATCTCTGCCATATACCTTTCACGGGTTATAGTAGTTCATATAATAATTCTTCCTGAACTAGTTATAATAGTTCAGGTTCATCTCAAATGCGTTCTTTATTCTAGTTTGTGCTGTACCTTTATTCTTCTCAAAGATACAGCACTAACAATCTTGTTCCATCAATAGCCAAAGGGCAATAGCCTAAATAGAGCATTGCAGGAAGGTAAGCACTAAATATTCTCCTCCAGAATTAATTTGAGGTAGTGGTAGATTTGAGGAGCATTATCCACCTAACACTGAACTTAGATAGCCTCAAGCAAGGGTATTAGCTATCTTACTTTGTGGAAAATCCAAAATCCGAAGAGCAGTAATCCTCAAATCTGTTTGTAAGAAAAGGAAGGGTTTGAGGAGGAACGATGAACCAAGTGTAAGAATAATATAGTAGGAAGATGTACTGTAAACTTAATTTAAATGGCATAACTTCAGCGAATTTGTGCCTTAGGATCACACAAGGACTTCGAGTGTTGTTTTATTTAACAATTGTTTCTGGTTAAGATTAGTACAAATTAATACCATAGCTTTGTTGTAAGAAAAGTTAATGTATATATAAAATATACAATTTCAGAAAATAGCACTGTTAAAACAAAAAGTAGGCTTTTTTTTTTAGTAATGATTACTTTAGGAATACATTTACATAACATCATTAAAACTTGAACTTTTTTTTATATAAAATAATTATTTTCATCATTCTTCTTGCTTCCTATTCCAAAAAAAAAAAAAAAAACATGTTGTCTCTATTCACCACCATAAAATATTTAGAAATAACGTGGACGAAACTTTGAAACATTTAAAAATGAAAACAATTACCCAAACGAAACAATCTATGGATGAAACAACGGAAAAGAGACTATCCAAAATATGATCATATAATAAGCTAGACTATTTCACTGTAGCTATTTATTTTTTAAGTAGGAGGCTATTTGTTTATGAAATTTGGATAGATTTAAAAAGGATTAAGTTTAATGAGTGTAGTTTACACTACTGTAGTATGTATTTGTAATAAATGCATAATACTCAATTTACCTGAAAACATTAGCTGCTGCAAATAAACCTTCAGCAATAAGTTGAGGATCATAAGCATCCCATTGTTCTCTTGGAATATAAGCAATTGCTGGATCGTACGCTATTTGATTTGACTGTTGCCAATAAGCTGCACAACGCAGAAGGAATACTCCAACATACAAAGAATTTCTAGTAAAATCAATAAAATTCCATAGGTTTCTCAGGTAATCTTGTATTCCTTCAGTCCATATTTCCATTGTCTCCTCCCATATAAATCCTAACCGTAAACATCAATTTTTAAGTGATTAGCAACAATTAGTATACTTGCATAATAATTTTTAAACACACACAGTAGATCAGGATCTGCAGACGATGTGCTAGGTGATTTCAAACATCATTGGCTAAAAAAAGTTCATACGTCACATTGGTAGAAATAAGGCCTACAGGGACCGTACTTCAGATCACCAATATTCAGATGCAAAACATATTTTCAATAAAATAAAGTAGTTATCTTAAAAATAAGCTTAAATAAAAATAGAGTGTGTGCTTAAGACCACACGGCAGAAGTGAAAACTAATTTTTACGATGTTTTCTGATGTATAACCTATATTACTATAAAGTTTCATTCAAATCCGTTCAGTGTTTTTTCCGTGGAAAGAGTAACAAACATCTATACTAACTTTCGCATTTATTTTTTTATATAAATTTTAACTGGACTCAATCATATAATATATTCTTTAATTAGGAGAACAAAAAACCTATTTCCAGTAAAAAAATTTTTATTCTTTATTTACGAGAAACGTTTCGGCCAAGGCCATTCTCAATCTTCTATTTTAATTGTTTCATTTTTTTTATACTTATTATATGGTTAACAATTTAACCATAAGTCATTCATCTGTAAAACATGCATAAATTCCATAATTATAACAATATAAATAATTCAATAAATAAAACTGTATATAAAATATTTCTATTGTCCAACAAATAACCAAATAAAGCATAGATACCTCACATAAGTTGTTTAATTCCATTTAAAATTTGTTTTCCAATTCAGAGGGAACCATATCCTCTATAGTCATTTAATAATAAGTCAACCTTTGATCTTAGTCTATTATGATCTTTCATATTATTTTCGAAATTATTTAAATAAATTAATATTAATATTATATCTAAACAATCTCAATTCAAATAATTGAATAAATAAATAAAAAAATAAAAACAAACAAGCATATTGATAATTATTCTGACATTATGTTATTTTTCAATTGTTTCAATAATTTAAATCACTATGGCTGGTTCAGGTGAAGTTTAGAAGGCAATTATTGAGAAGGTTATTGTAACAGTTATGTTTTGAGCAGATAAAAACCTATATATTATTTCTTTTTCAATTTTAGAATAACGGATGAATATAATTTACTAATATCTCCTGCTTCTTTTCTATCGTTGACTACATTTTCTATATTGTCATTAATGCACAAAGCTTCTAGGCATTTCCTTTTAATTGTATTTTTTTCTTTATGTAAGATTTTTGGGTTTTCGAAATTAAAAGTGTGTAGTGTTTCTTTGCAATGTGCAGATAAAGCAGTTCCTGTTTTTGAATTAGGCTTAATATTATTTTTATGTTGATAAAACCGACTATTTAAGCTATTTTTTGTATGCCCTATATATCTTTTATTACAATTATTGCATTCTATGTCATAAACAACATTTTTATTGTCTAATATAGGTATTTTGTTTTTTTGGCTTTCTATTATTTTTCTAATTGGATTTTTAGTGTTATGTGCTACTTTTATTTCATGGATATCATAATTTTTAAAGGTTGGTTCTATTTTATTTGATAGGTTTCTAATATATGTGATGCTTCTATAGTTTGTTTTTGTTTTATCTTGTTTAAATTATACATTAAGTGATTCAGTACTTATTTTGGCAATGCTATTTTTAGTTTGTGTATTTGTATTATTATCTTCTGTTTTAAAATAATTTGTAATTTTTGATTGATTCGGTTTAGTTTTTTTATTATAATTACTATGGATAAGTTTTTTTGAATCTTTAATATTTTTATTGGTGTTGAAGTTAATGTTTACATTTTTTGATATGCTATTATTATCATTATTATTTATTATTTTATATTGTGTGTACCATAATTTGTTTATAAGACTAATTGGAAATGCATTGCTTAATAGAATTTTGAATATTTTATTTTTAGTTTCTTTTAAGAATTTGGCATCTGTTAATTTAATAGATCTTCCAATCAGGTTAGTAGCTACATTCTTAATTTGGGCAATAGGGTGGTTTGAGTAATAGTTTAACAATCTATTAGACGTTATATCTTTTTTGAACCATTTAGTAGTAAGATAGTTGTTTGTTGGTTCTCTAATGATTGTAATATCCAAAAAATTAATCGAGTTTTCAGTTTCCGTTTCAAGTGTAAAAACAATATTTTTATTTTGCTCATTTAGGATTTTATTGAATTCTACTAAAATATTATTATTAGTGATAACCAACAGATCATCTATATACTTTACTATAAAAATTGGAGGGTTGTTCATTTTTAGTAAACTTTCTTTAATAATGTGATTAATTACTATTCCTGAAATGTTCACTGAAAGTCTGCCTCCCATCGGTAAACCCGTTATTTGTTTATAAAATTTGTTTTGAAAGGTGAAGTATCCGTTTTCAGTGCATAACTTAATTCCTTCAATGAATATTGTTTTGCTTTTAATACAAGTATAAGGTTCTATTTTTTCCCAATTGTCATTAATTAATTTAATTGCTAATTTTAATGGAATATTAGGGAACATGGACACAATGTCTAAACTTGCAATTATTTGGTCGGGTTGTAACTTAATTTGCTTTAATTTATCTTTCAATTCAATTGCATTTTTGATATCAAACTCATTCTCCTTATTTAAATTATCTAATGCACCATTCAGAAATTTGGCTAGATTATCTGTTGGGTTATTAGTCCCATCAACTATAGGTCTAAGGGGATAATTCTTCTTATGTATCTTAATTAGACCATTATTTATTTTTACGATGTTTTCTGATGTATAACCTATATTACTGTAAAGTTTCATTCAAATCCGTTCAGTGTTTTTTCCGTGGAAAGAGTAACAAACATCTATACTAACTTTCGCATTTATAATATTAGTAGGATATATACACGAAGTGACTTTCCTATATCACTCTTTATAATAATAATATTTATTTTTTAATATGGGAAAGTAGACACTAACAAATAATAAAGTAATAAAAGTGAGGTTAATTCTTAACATCAGCTGGCTGTTTCTCGCTCGGGTACACTCGGCGGTCCCGAGTTTACCCGATCGAGCCTTTCACCTCAGAGCGTGACAGATCAGTCTAACTTACTTAAAAGGAAGGTAAATGGGTACTCCTAACCGGTATAGTTTCCTCACTAACTGAGATGGTGAAAACAACATCGTCTTCTCCGCCCATCAACATTTGCTATCTGGAACACCTAGGCCAATCCGTGCACAATGCACCATACATATGACTGTCACTGTACATATTAGTACAGTTACTAACACTTACTGACCGTCTACAGGCAATTGATACGTTAGATACCAGACTTCAGTACAATTATAAACATAACTCAACCCCACATACTCACCCCCACTACACAAATAATCGAGTTATGTGAGTAGTTAGTGACGAAGCCAAACCACAAGAAGAGGCACACAACAGGAAATGGTGCAGGAATGCATCCTGATGGAGGAGAAATAACACCGTTGCTTGGTGAGGGATTGCCCCAAAAATGAAGAAAAGACAGACAACAGGAAATGGTGTCCGACAATATAGTTGTTTGGACCCTTCCAGTTAATTGATTAAAAATAAATAAATAAAACCGCCTTTTGTACCCTTCGATAATAGCTGTGAACGTTTGGCCCCCACTCCTAGTGACCAGTCTGAATGTTGAAGCAAATACGAACGGATGTAGCATATCTCCGCCACTCAAAGAAAATCAGGATTTTTCCATTTTCCCTTCCTTTTTTTCCCTTTCATCCTGAACTGCAATAATTTCTTTGAGTACATGTGGGCGCCGCATGAGAGTGGTAAGTCAACCGCATTTAATTTATTAATTTCTTCCCTTACAAAATTAAGTAAGGGTGGTCCTCCAGCCGCAATCGCCAACAATGGTTGATAGCAATTTTGATAAATTTAGAGGTTATATTACGTCTGAATATAAATACAGAAGTTATGGTAACATAGATACAACTATTTGAGACTATTGGGGAGCCAGCGCTAGAGAAGTGTGTCCTCTTCTCGCCCTTATGTGCCCTCGGGGGTGTGAAGAAATGTAGCATGCTGCTAAAGTGAGCCGAGAAGAGGCTCCGGAAGGTAGCAGAGATTGCACTGAGCAATACGGACCAACTGCTTCCCCCCGTCCACTCTTCAGTAGCTCTCGTACCTGACTGGCTTGGGCGGCATTAGGCACGTGACATATGCAATAACGCACGAGTGCCCAGGCCGAACATTTACGAACATAGCAGTTTTATACCATATAAAAATAAAATAACTACAAAATGGCAATAAGTTAAAGATGAAAATGCACATAAAAAATGAAAATGAAATTACTTTTAAAATAATATTGTTGCTTAAACACTAGAAACATAGAAATATACAGGGTCAATTATTATTATTTAAGATAATTATTTATAGTGTTTAAGTTATAAATAAGATTGCTGAACCTTACATTCCGACGCTAGCGCCGCTGCTTAGGATTTTTGACGTAACGAAATATATCACAAAGTATAACATTTTTTAAATAATTTTATTTTGAAGGGAAAAAATTTACCCTGGCCGGGATTCGAACCCATGTTCATTGAACATTACTTTAATTTTAGGATCTTGTTGACCTAATTAATAATAATAATATGTAGCTTTATACACAAAATATATACAAAAATTTCGGATGTTATGAAAAACAGGAGAATAGCATTTTATGGCCATTTGGTAAGAATGAAACCCACAAGGCTGGCGAACCGGATATTTACGTATTTAAAAGAAAATGAGATCAAACATGCGTTAGAAAAAGATTTACAAGAGATGGAGATTACCTACGAGAATGGTCTGGAAAGCCGTTGCTCATCGTTATGTCAGGATGAAACTAGTTTTTCTTCAATACCCAAGCGAGTATTCGAGCACTGACTACGAATAGAGGGGGTACTGGGCAAACATCAAATGAAGTTAAGAAAAATACAGCTGAAATGACATGGTTCCTTGTAGGCCAATACGAAAAAAACGTATGTGAAAATGATTTATATATCTTTGAGATAAATGATAATATAATAGTGATAAAAATAAAAGGGTTATGTTTTTAATAATAATAGCATGCGAACACGTTTATAATAACGTAATAAAGGAATGTTTTATTGATAATAAGAAGAAGTATTTACATATCTGGAGATCATTTGATGGATATAATATTCCATTGAATAATTAGTTGTGTTTGTTCTGTTCTCGGAACATGAATTCAATCAAATATGATTGCAAATAGTCAGTTTGTTTTTTCGCATCTATTTATTTTTTTCGCCACTTTTTACTTCCCCATATTCTTTCAGTGGTTTGCGAATGAACTCCGTTTTGATGGTTGATAAATTATTTTTTAAAATACTTTATTGAAATATTGCAATTGCCACTTGTGGGCAATAAGAAATAGTGCTAAGTCGGTATACAATCATTCCATAAAAACAAAACAAAAATAAAATAAATAAATGTAATAAAAATATATACATGCGGTATAAAAAAAACAGGCTAACATTCGGTTTAGCGTCCCCTCGCTAGGTGGCAACCATATACATCAATCGGAAGAGCTTTCGATTTGTTGTCGAATGATATAAGCTAGGCCTTCCGGAAAGGTCAAATAAAAAAGTTTCTTAAAAACGTTCGAAACGCTAGATACCGTATGTCTTGACTTTTCACAAGGTGAGCGTATGTGCTGACACATCTCCAGTGCGCATGCGGAGTTTCGTTGCGACGCTAGTTGTTCTTAAGTCGTCAGGTAGCTTTCATTGCGGTTAGACGTAGACCTACTTTGGTTTTCAGCGTGTTTTTCAAGTTTAGTTTTGTCTTTAGTATTTTTAAAGTATTTTTTTTATTACGTCATTGACGGCTATACAGTAAGCATATTATTGTACTTATTATCTTAGGTTAGGTTAGGGGTGGTTTTTTGGTGGTTAGGTGTTTTTTTTTGTGCGGTGTGGTTAGGTTAGATTACGTTAGGCTTTTTTTGTGGCTAGGTGTTTTTTTGGTGGTTTGGTTAGGTTAGGTTAGGTTTGTTTAGGTGTTTTTTAATGTTTTTTTTTATGGTTTCGTTAGATACGGATAGATTACGTTAGGTTTTTTTTGTGGCTAGATGATTAGTGGTGTTGGTTAGGGGTGGTTAGGTGTTTTTTTTTGGTGGTTTGGTTAGGTTAGGCTAGGTTTATTGGTGTTTAAGGGTGGTTAGGTGGTTTTTTTGGTGGTTTGATTAGGGGTGGTTAGGTGTTTTTTTCATGGTTTGGTTAGGTTAGGTTAGATTACGTTAGGTTTTTTTGGTGGTTAGATGTTTAGGGGTGGTTAAGGTGTATCTAGCGTTTCGAACGTTTTTAAGAAACTTTTTTATTTGACCTTTCTGGACGCCTAGCTTTTTTATTTGACCTTTGCGGACTCTGGGAGTTGTTAGGGGTGGTTAGGTGGCTTTTTTGGTGGTTTGGTTAGGTGTGGTTACGTGTATTTTTCATGGTTTGGTTAGGTTAGGTTTTTTTGTTGGTGGTTAGATGGTTAGGGGTGTTTAGATAGTTAGGGGTGGTAGATAAAGGTGGTTACATACGGTATATAGCGTTTCGAACGTTTTTAAGAAACATTTTTATTTGACCTTTCCGGACGCCTAGCTTTTTTATGTGATCTTTGTGGACGCTGGGAGGTGTTAGGGGTGGTTAGGTGGCTTTTTTGGTGGTTTGGTTAGGGGTGGTTAGGTGTATTTTTTAATGTTTTTTTCATGGTTTGGTTAGGTTAGGTTAGATTACGTTAGGGTTTTTTTTGGTGATTAGATGGTTAGGGGTGTTTAGATAGTTAGGGGTGGTGGATAAAGGTGGTTAGAGGTGGTTACATACGGTATATAGCGTTTCAAACGTTTTTAAGAAACTTTTTTATTTGACCTTTCCGGACGCCTAGCTTTTTTATGTGATCTTTGCGGACGCTGGGAGTTATGTCATTCGACTAAAAATTGAAAACTCTTTCGATTAATATAAATGGTTACCATCTAGCGAGGGGACGCTAAAACGACCTTTTACCCAAAAACAAAATAAATGCGAAAATGTAATAAAAATATAGTCTAAACATAAAACAACTGCTTACATACACTATTTACAATTTGCCTGGGGTCCCCGAACTAAGCTTCTTCCCCAGGATGAGGCCAAAGCAGGAGTCCGGGAAGCCCCGGCTCCATGTATTACCATCATCTAATCTCAATCCCAGAATTAATAATTTTAAATAACTAGTAAAAATATCAATGAGAGAAATGATGGCTTGCATCTATAACAAAATATAATAAAATAACACATCAGAAGTGAACATTTTAACTCTTGGCAAATAGTGATTTACCTTTGGTTGTGTTCAATGTTACTTTGAAAGAAGTAAATAGAAGGAAAGAATTATTGAAAGGAAGACTTACCGCAGGCCCTATTCTGTTTTTTGGTAGTATTTTATTATTTATGGTTGGTGTATGAAGCTTGGTAGGTTAAATGTATTAGAGTAAGTCCAATATAAATCAAGTAAAACAAAAAATTAGGGACGCCATGAAATCTTTGCAAATTGATTAAATAATAATACCAGTATATGAAAACGAGACAAAATAGGTCTAATTGTAATTATACTGCATTTATACTTACTTAATAAACTAGAAAGAGAACACATATCATACCTACTTACCGAGAACATAAAATCCCACTAGTACTTCTAAAAGTTTTGGACCATGACCTCTATGAGTAACTTGCATTTTTTCCATTTCAGCCCGCATTGATTCAGTGCCAAAAAGTTCAATAACTAGATCTTCAACTCTTTGTGAAACAAGGATGAGAAGCACTATAGAAAGAAATATTAATTAAGATTAATTAATATATATGCTTAGTTTGGCCAAAAATGGCTTTTAATTCAGTTTAAAAAACACTTTAATATGGCTGTTGATGTTAAATAACAATGTTTCCTTGATTTATTAAGCGTTTTATTTGTTTTTATACATTTGAAAATCATCATAAAGAAATTTCTAGTAACTTATATTTATTTTATAATAATGCTGCAACTAGGCAGTAAGCATGAGTTACATTATGTCAAATAATGCTTTGATGAAAGCATGGTAGCTATCATTAGAATGATAAAAATGTGTGAAATACATAGTATAAATAAATATATATTAAACAAAGGTGAAATAATTAAAACTAAGTAGGGATAGATAGATACATATAAATTATATTATTCAATAAAAAATAATTATTCAATGAAGCTTACAAAGAAAGAAAAGGTAAGAAGATGCATGTATTAAAAATTTCATAAAGGGTTTTCTCATCAATTTCCCAGTATTTGTAGCTGGTGCTATAATGTATAACATACAGTAGAAAGGAAATAATAATGCAATTCGACACACTTCCAGTAGCTTAGCATGTAGAGTTTTTCTTCGAAATCCAGGTAAACCATCATACCACATTGTAGCCAGTAACTGTTGTATGTTTGGGTGTGCAACAAACTACAAAAAAATAATGCAAAATTAGTTAATAAATTAATAAAGTTTAAAATTAATTATTCACTAAATAGTGACCATTTTATACATTATCGTAATTATTGCTGATTGTATACAGGGTGTCCCGAATTTAAATGGCAAAGCTTCAGGAACTTATAGGGGACCGAAAAACTAAGAAAAAAAGTCTTTTAGAGATTTCCTCGTTTTAGCTTAGTTTTAGAGAAAATCGCAAAAAAAGAAACAAAACAAGTTTTCATTTTTATACTTATTTATAAAAATATAAATATATATATATTTATAAAAAATAAATATTGCTCAAAATGTTGTCCTCTTGCACCAATGCAAGCATTACATCTACCACTCACTTGATAAATTGCTGCTAAACTTTGTTCTGATGATATTTGGTGCACTGCATCTATGATTCGGTCTCTTAATTGCTCTCTTGATTTGATTGACACCGAATAAACTTTCTGCTTCAAGGTCCCCTATATGAAGAAATCCATGGGTGCCATATCAGGTGATCTGGGTGGCCAAGGAAATACTCCTCTACGTCCAATCCATCGTTGTGAATAATTTATATCCAGCTATGCTCGAGCAACTCTGTATAATGAGCTGGACATCCATCGAGTTGGAACCACATTTCAATCCGCTGTTGTAAGGGAATGTCATCTAAATAATTAGAAAAGTCGTTCTCCAAAAAATGTGTAAATGTGATATCATTCAATCTTCCAGGTAAAAAATATGGTCCCACCAGTAATCCGTTCCAAATTCCAAGCCAAACGTTAATAGCAAATTCATGCTGAAACCTATTCTGTCTAATAGCTCTGGGATTTTCAAGAGCCCATACATGATAATTTCTTTGATTAACAATTCCTCCTCTTGCAAAGGTAGCTTCATCGGTCCATATAATTTTCCAAAAATCCATATAATGGAAATAAATTATCATTGCGAATTTTTTCAAGAAACCAGTTACTAAAATTCAATCTCTTGACATAATCTTGAGCAAATAAATTCTGAACTTTTTGAAGATGGTATGGGTAGGGATTTTCACCTTTCAAAGTTCGCAATATTGCTTGCCGCGATATTGCTAAGCAGCAGATGCTCTTCGGATGCTAGTCTCAGGATTGTTATCGAAGTGGCGTTGGACACAATTTCTTCTCCGATAATCTGCTCTTACTGCTGCCTGGAATTGGTCGCCTTCATTACGTATTAAGAATGACCCAGTCTCTCGTAGTCTATTAAAAGTTAACGAAAAGACTCGTCGATTAGGCACTCTTCTATTTGGAAATCGGCGCGCATACTCCCGCACCGCTTCTAAAGCATTACCGTTACAGAAACCATACACAAAATTCATATCAGCGTATTCAACATTAGAATATGTATGCGGCATTGTGGCTGATGCTATTCACACAAAAATGTCTGGGTAACTGACTGAAGACTGATTTAGGAATTATAATCCTAGAAGGAAGCCAAAATGTAAACAAATAAAAAAATGTAAAGGATAACATTAAGTGTTTACATATCTCACTGCATAGCCTGACGTGAAAGGTGATAATCGCTACCTGTAACATTTTTGTTTTATTTCTTTTTTTGAGATTTTCTCTAAAACTAAGCAAAAACGAGCAAATCTCTAAAAGACTTTTTGTCTTAGTTTTTCGGTCCCCTATAAGTTCCTGAAGTTTTGCCATTTAAATTCGGGACACCCTGTATAAGGTCAACTAATATTATTCTACATTTATTTATTAATATAATACGCAATTATTATCTTCTAAAAAATCCAAATGAGTTCTAAGAAAAGAATTACTTTTTTCTGTTTATATTTGATAGCTAATTCCAATCGAGCCAGCTTCATGTGTTCTCCATCTTCATAAGGAGGTGAATCAGGATCATGATTGAGGATAATTGCTAATTCTTGAGAGCTACGTGTTTGTGACAATAGATCTACGGCGAATTGCTGACATTGCCTCCTTAAATCCTTAAAAATAAAAAAGGGAAAATGTATTAACTCTATCAGGTAGTATAAATAGTTAACATATGTTACGTTTATATATAAAGTATAAAATATCAAACACTTTAGTATATATATACATATATATATATATATATATATATATATATATATATATATATATATATATATATAATGTCTTAGAGTAATAAGTATATAAAATAAGTAAAATAATAATATAAGTATAGTAAGTATATAAAATAATTACATTTAATTAATTATTACAAATAATTTAATAAGTGAGAAAGAATAAAAATGCGAATTAATTCCAATAACAATATTATAAAAAACAGATTAAAAGAAGAGAAAGAAAAAAAAACAGAAATAAGATAACAATAATTATATAAGAAAAACAATTGATAGTTACATATGTAAAAAACTGAGTAAAGTTAAATTAGGTATATTACATGTTAATAATTATCAAAAGGTTCTCATCTGTGTACAAGACGCACTGAAGATGAGCTGTAAAGGTTGGGGAATGTATTGGGACTTGATCAGCGGCAAGATAGGTGTATGAATTTTCTGTCGACTGTATTCAATATTGCTAATGCAGTATGGTAGAACAGTTGTAGATAGAGCCACTCAACTCTGACAATTAAATATTTTATTCTTTTGTCACGTTTCGACCAAAAAACAGATTGGAGATCTTATATTTATAATTATAATTACATATATAATTATTGTTAGTGCTTGTAGAATTATGGTTAGATAGGATGGACCTTGTTTTAAATGGTAATTAATATTAGGTTCTATATGGTTATTGTTGTTGAATCTTTTTGTAGTTGTAATTATTATTTTTTTAACGATTTTAGGACTACTATTCTTATCATTATTAAATATTAGGTGTAATTATATATTATTTTGGTTCAGTATAGTAGAATTTTATTTTTGATAAATAGATGCTTTGGGTTCATTTCTTTACCAAGTTTCCCGATATGTTTCGACTGTACCCTGTCCTCACCCAGCTCTTTTTAGGTGTCCATAAAAATGCAAACAATACTATCAGTGATTTACACTTATTTTTAAAGAAATATCTAACTAGATAAGTAAACAGCCACAATAGAGGAAAATATACATATACGTATATAACTTTTATTCTTCCAGGAACAAAACATAAAAAAGAAAGAAAAGAAATTGAGGTTAAAATGACTCGCACGATTACTGGGTTAACACTGACTGTATTGCCATCTTGAACCTCTATATATAATCTTACTAATATTATAAATGTGAAAGTTTGTATGTTTGTCTCTCATTCACGCAAAAACTACAGAACGGATTTGGATGAAACTTTGCAATAATATAGACTATACATCAGAATAACATATAGGCTACAGTAAGGGCAGATTTATGGGGGGGCACGGGGGCACGCCCCCCCAACAGTTTTTTAGGTACTGCGGAGAATCCATTATAGGACATAATTTAAGGCAAAACACATGACAATAGTTGTTAAAATAACAGAAAGAACATTAGTGAAACTATTTGTTTTGATATCCTACTAATCTTACTAATATTATAAATCTGAAAGTTTGTATGTTTGTCTCTCTTTCACGCATAAACTACTGAACAGATTTGGATGAAACTTTACAGTAATATAGGTTATACATCAGAATTACACATAGGCTATAGCAAGGGCGGATTTAGGGCAGGGCCCATGGGGGCATGCCCGCCCCTACAGTTTTTTAGTTACTGTGGAGAATCCATTATAGAACATAATTAAGGGCAAATCACATGACATTAGTGTTTAAAATAACATAAAGAACATGAGATTGTTGATGATATTGTTTTGATATCCTATTAATATTATAAATGCGGATGTTTGTATTGACCAACAACAACCATTAAAATGAAACGTCAAAACTCCTCAAAAATAAAAAAAGAGAGTATCTTAATGAATATAATTAGAGACGAAAATAAGAATATCCCAAGGGTATTTTAAATAAATTTCAAAATCACTTTGATAGTGTTAATAATTAATAATCAAATTCCTGTTTCTGAATATCAGAGTGCCGAACCATTTATAGAAGTACCGAGTAAAGAGGAAGTCGAAATAGTCAAAGATCAAATATTTTCCATACGTCAAATACTATAGAAAAACATAGTATACAATTCAACTCTATTTTTATTAACTTTACACTATTATAGATTTTAGTGTTAAACTATTCTTTATTTTAATATATTAAATATTTTTTTCATCTTACCAAGTATTCTGATTTACTCTCCTGTTCAGCAAATGCTAGGTTCCTTAGATCCCACGACAGTTCAAATGTAGAAATAATTGGGTCAGACGACGACAAAGCTATAAGTGATGGACTGGCCAAAGCTTTATATTCATTAATACGGGATCTTGAATGTTTTAGCGAATCTTCTGTTGACTCGGTGATGCACCCATCACAACCACACCTCAATAATATAATAATAAATTTGATTAAAAAATAATAATAAATCTGATAACAAATAATCATGATTTCAAATTTGAATCATTTTATTACTTAATTTACTTATCTATGATTATCTCATTACCGACAGTTTTGTGACATACAAATTAAAAAATATATTACCATTAGCTAACATATTCACAGTGCATAATAAAAAAACAAAAAATGCGATCAAATAGTGAAGTACCTTATTTCATGAGGCATAGGCAGCGTGGCTCCTCGGTCTAACAAGATCTTCAAAATTTCATAATTGTTTCGGTGTGCAGCTAAAATGAGAGGAGTAATGTCTGGAGTGAAGGTTGCAATGTTCCAGTCAACCTTTTCCCAGCTCTGTAATATTATGTAAATTTTTATGCCAGGCGAATTTATAAAACATATTACGAGAACTTCTGAAATATACATTTACTAATAAATAATTCTTACATATGCATTATTTGGCTCATCAATATGTTTTGTTTATGTCACCATTAAAAAATGTCACCAAAACACTACGGAGTTTGCATTAATGTTTTTGAATAAACACTTTGGATTTCTATGGATATAAAATAAAAATCTGTTGGAATCAAGCTAAAATAAAAGCCATTGAAGAATATCCAGAACCAAAAGCTATAACTATTTTTTTGCTTATTAAGAAATGGCCAGTTTTTACAACAGGATAATTACTGATCACAAATGTCTTTCCAGAAAAAATACAACAGGACCAAAAATGCATGAAAGAAATTCAATGTTATTGGAATTTAAATTGAATTATGCTCTTCAATTAATTTTTGTCATAAATATGTTTGGTTTATGCGCACCAAATAAAAGTATTTCCACTTAACACATTGCCGCCCGATAATTTTTTGCTGAAATTTAATATAAGACCATATCACTCAGCCTATTTACTTGTATTATTGTAATACTGTAGTAAATATCAATAAATAAATTTATATATATATATATATATATATATATATATATATATATATATATATATATATATATAAGACCGGTGATTTTATCATATTTCAATTTTTTTTTTTTAAATCGATGATGATGTAACAAACTGAGTAAAGTTAAGATAGGTATATTAAGTGTTGAGAATTGTTAAGTACCTATCTCATCTGTGGCCGAAACGCGCTGAACAAAAGATTCCCAGGTCCAATCCTGGAATCGAGGATATAACTAAGGGATACTCCACTGCTATACCGACGCTAATCGAATATTTAATGAAATTCGATTTAATTCAAGAATGTTTTGCCAATTTTGCCCACCAGTAGCAGCACCTCCCCGATCCAGGGGTTAAAATGTTTACGCTAGCTCGAATAAGCCGTTAAATACCCGATCGTTTTTCCTCAAAAGTCGGAGTTGAGAACTGGTACTCTCGGCGAGCAGGGTCATGGTCCAGCGGAAGGAAGATGAGCTGTCCAAGTTGGAGAAATCGGGACCTGATCAGAAGCCAGATAGATAGGAAGGCATGAATTTTCTGTTATACTGTAGTCAGACTAGATTCTGGGTGAAGGTGATGGAAGTTCAGTTGTAGATAGAGCCACTCAACTGTGACAATTAAATATTTTATTCTTTCGTCGCGTTTCGACCACAAAACAGATGGGAGATCTTATATTCAAATTGTAATTATTGTTAGTGCTTATAGAACTATGGTTAGAGAGGATGGACCTTGTTTTAAATTGTAATTAATATTAGGGTCTATTGTTTGTGATTATTTTGTATTTGTTTATTATTAATTTATTAATTTTATTTATTATTTACTTTATTATTATTTACTTTATTATTATTTATTATTTACTTTATTATTTACTTTATTATTATTTTATTATAATTTACTTTATTATCATTGTTGGTGAATATTTTTGTAGTTGTAATTATTATTTTTTTAACGACCTTAGGACTACTATTCTTATCATTATTAAATATTAGTTGTAATTGTATATTATTTTGGTTGAATATAGTACAATTTTATTTTTGATAAATGGATGCTTTGGGTTCATTTCTTTACCAAGTTTCCCGATATGTCCTAGACTATACCCTGTTTTCACCCAGAGCATTATAGGTGCCCGTCCATAGGGTCCAAGATAAATGCCGCAGGTAACAATTTCATCAAAAAACAAAACGAAACATGTATCTATATACATTATATCAATTTACAAGTTCACAGAGCTTGTCACCAAAACGAGATTTCTCGTTAGCGGTCACGAACAAATGTCTAATGAAAACGATAAATCTCGTTCCTGGATGTCAATGTGTTAAGTAAAAAAAAAATTAAGCAATTTGTCAACGGAAAAAATCAAATGGAAATAATTATTAAATTGTGTTAATGGAAGGAAAAACAAAAATCTAAAGTATTGTCATTTAAGTAAGAAAGAAAAAAAACAGTGATATTCGACGTTTATAAAAAAAGTTAAAGATATATGATATGTTATATAAATGTTAACATTGAAAATATGATATAGTTTATAATTGATATGGAATCCCATAGAATTATCCCATCGTTCGACGGAACAGAAAGTAAATGAAAAAAAAAATCTAAAAGATGTTGAACTAGTAGGTAACAAGGAATTATTTTAAAGAAGATAACGCTTATATAATATTCAATGAACGGACTGTATTAGTTGAAGTTTAAGGTTATCTAGCAGAATGGGAAATATAAAATGGGACTATAATTTTGAAAATTTAAATGATTTATCTAATATATATATATATATATATATATATATATATAACTTATATAGATCTAGGAATAAAATATGTAAAAAAAAAAAGGAAAATAACGATGAAACAACTCGCAAGAGAACTGGTTTAATACTGACTTTATTGCCATCTTGAACCTCTAAGAAGTTAAAAAAAGACTGAAACTCAAGAACGCCTGGACCGATTTCGATGATTCGCACAAATTAGGACTGGTCTCCTGCCAAAAAAGAAGAATACCAAAGAAAAACGCAAGTAGCGTTCGGAATATCGCCAATCAATTGAATATATATGAATAAGAAATCTGACGAGAACAGTGGCCCGACTTCGTGAATCACAAAAAAAAAGAAGAGAGAGATGGCAAATGAAACGGTTCAGTTAACAATGAGAAATCGTCGAGCAAATCAAGCAACTCAACAACGTGAAAATCGAAATAAACGCGTAAGAAGAAGTGCTTCAAGTGCTGATTTGAATCGAGTAGCTTTTCATTACCATTGCACAATTGACTACAGCTCTCATCCTTCCATTCAAATTGGCCCAATGGTGATTGTGTACAGCCATTTGTTGGAGAAATGCCTGGATTGTGCTGTCTCAGTGGCAAGGTTAAATTATCACTATTGCCCTTGCCACCAGAGCCATTGCATTCTTTGCTTCTTGGTGAAACACCAGAATCCCGTCATTTTCTATCGAACGCTCAGAAATATAACGAATGCTTTCAAATGACTTCATTTAGAGCAGATATTATTGATGAACGCAGATGCAATCCGACATTCAAGGTAATAAAAGATTTTTTTGTTTTGTTTTCCTCTTTATATATTAATAAAATATTAAAGAAATTAAATTTAATTAAACAACTTAAGATTAAATAAATTGAAGAAAATCATTGATTCTAGTTTCGTTATCGATTCTACAGATCCAAGGCCAAGTTCACCATCGAATTGAATCATTGCTACCGCTTGAAGACGCACAACATAAATTCCTCCAAATCTACTTCATGGTTAATGTGGAAAATCAACTTGATCAGCGCTAAACAATACGGCAATGAGAAGAGGAATTCTTCGAGATCTGCAGCAGCTACTTCATGAACATCATGCATTGGTTCGGTTATTCAAAACTGCGTTGGATCGTATGACAAGTGATGGCTATAAGGTTGTGATCAGAGCGGATAAACGACCTGCTGGAACGCATGAACGCTAATTTAACGCTCCAACAATAGATGAGGTTGCAGTTGTGGTTTTTGGCGAAAGTTTGGAATCACGCGATATTGGGCTCACACGTCGGGACTCTGGGCAATTGCAACGAATATCCGAAACACATCGTTCATACGATGCATTGGAATACCCACTGATGTTTTGGCAAGGAGACGATGGATATTATGTAAACATCAAGATGATAAATCCATAGACCTGTGAGTATCATAATAATTTTCACTTCAAGATGACACTAATGTTAATGATATCATTATAGGTGAGGAAACCATCAAGAAGGTCAGCGCAATGAATTTTTACGCGTATCGTTTGATGACTCGCCATAGTGTCAATAACTATTTGCTTCGATTTCGCCGATTGTTTCAGCAATTTTGCGTCGATATGTATGCCAAAATAGAAGCAGAGTGCCTCCTTTTTATCAGTTTAAATCAAACCAAACTACTTACGGAGGACTACATTCATTTACGCGATGCAATTTGCACGGCATATGTATGCATTGCATATGTATGTGGCCGTCCAGACTTGTTCATCACCTTCACGTGCAATCCATACAAAGTGGTTAGAAATTGTTTAACTGCTGCTTCCTGGCCAAAGATCGAGCGACAACATTGACCAGTTTCTTCTTGGTTTGCAAAAGTGATCCGTTTGCACGTACGTCACTTTACTTTACCGCGTTATTACACTTGGAATGCTTCATCGAAGAAATTTCAAAGTCGAAAGCAAGGCGATGTAGTTCCTGGTCATCCGGATGTACGTTCTACTGAAGCTCTTGGCCGTATTTATATTGTTCATCCGAAGAAGAATGAATTGAGATAAAGAATGAATTATGAGACAGCTATCTTAGTGAATTAATTTAGTAAACAAACGGGACTTAGAAATGATTACACAGCTAGAATCTTAAAAATAAACACACACCTTTCTTTCAATGTAACTCTACCGAATTGATGAATCTATTTTAAGCCTTATGATTATCATTTAAACTTATATTTAGCATTTAATCAGTTTTTCCTTTTAAGATCCACATTATTAGTATTTCTCGCCTCTTGCCTCTTTGCTCTTGCCTGTCTTCTTTTTAATAAAAACGATAATAAAGATGCAATAGAAGAACTAAGTATTATACGAAAAAGACAGATAGTTAGTTTATGATTTTTCTAAAATTTTACATGGGTTTAAATTACATAAACTTACGTATTTCTCTCCTTCCTTGTGAACTAACTCCTCGTATTCAAGGAGTAATTCAACAGCTTCGACGAACCCTACATTTATGGCTTGCAGAAGACTATCCTTAGTTTGAACCCCAAGCACAATCAGTAATTCAACCATCTCCAAATTTTCTCCATCTATGGCTAACGTCAGTGCTCCTCTCCCTAGCGGATCTACGCAGTCAATATTAATATGTTTTTTCCTATGGGCTCTGTGTAGCATTCTGGAACAATAATATATATTTAAAATACATTATTATTATAAATCAACTAACGTATATTAAATTCATCCATATACTGGGTATTCAACCAGTTAATAACACGCACGCTGCATTAGCACTGTTATAACTCCATAACTACTTTTTCTGATTTACTTTTTCGGCCTTTCTTACTTAAAATTATTTATTGGTTAAGAAAACACAATTGTTATCCTATGAAAACATTTATAGTATACCGATAGCTACCCTTATTGCAGCTATAAAATGATTTTTTTTGGTGAGTATTTTTTTTTCCAGGAAACAATTCTCTAGGTAAGGGGGTTTTATGTTCTAAACATAATATACACAAGTCAAATTTATTTTTATAAGAGATCTGACGGAAAGTCGTTCTTAAAGTAAGTATCCGCGTGTTGGCATAAACTGCTAAATAAATAGCTTTGTATCTATCTGGCTCAAAGTCGGGTATAGGTATGGAGGGGAAAATTCCTATGGCGCGGGTTTCTGAGGGGACATATTATTTAAAAAAATCAATACAGTTAAAACACGTGTTAAACAAAAAAATGCATGTAAAAATACTCATATATATCTGTCAATCATAATTTTTGTCATTGCCATTTTATTATAATTTTTTATAAGTATTCGTTCAGTTAACGAAGGTATTCTTTACAACTTAGTCTATAGTTTGAAGAGAAAAGGTAAGCGTTGTCTTTTAAATAGAAGACAGGAAGAACATTGACTTTTTTTACTGTATAATTAGAGCTTTTTCAGAAAACAGGGCAACAAGAATTGTTCTGAAAAGGTTCTTCTTTAACCTACAAGATAGTTCTTTAACCATATTCGGCTATATGGTTCGGCTATATATTAATATTGCTGATATATTAAACTCTATAAACTCTCACTTCTATTTATTAACTCTGATTTTTTTATATTGAAGGCGGGTCAGTTTATTTTTTAATATATTCAATTGATCAAACCCGCCACAAATATTCATTGGTTTTAGCTAACAATCTAGCTTGGGTTGAGTATAACTCAATCAAGGAGCGAATAGAACCATCGCCACCCTTTCTGTGTTAAATGATTTTTTTGAATTATGAGACAGCTATCTTAGTGAATTAATTTAGTAAACAAACGAGACTTAGAAATGATTACACAGTTAGAATCTTAAAAATAAACACACCTTTCTTTCAATGTAACTCTACCGAATTGATGAATCTATTTTAAGCCTTATGATTATCATTTAAACTTATATTTAGCATTTAATCAGTTTTAGTATTTCTCGCCTCTTGCCTCTTTGCTCTTGCCTGTCTTCTTTTTAACTTCGCTGCAGAGAAAGTAGTACGTATGTCCGGAATCCAACTCAACGCAAGCCTCCTTAACAGTACAGTTCAGCTTCTGGGGTACGCTGACGACTTTGATATTGCCGCCAGATCGGAACGTGCATTACGAGAAGCGTTTTTGGCCAAAGAAGATGGAGCAAAGAAACTTTGGTTGCACATTAATGAAACTAAGACCAAGTATATGAGAGTCGGAGATGCACTAGGAACCTGTACCTTTGAGGCTGGACCATATAATTTCGAAAAGGTAAGCAGCTTTGTCTATCTCGGGTCTGAGATCAACTCCGGAAACGACATCTCTCGAGAAGTCAACAGGAGGACAGCAGCGGCGAGACGGTGCTACTTCGCCCTTGTGAAGCAATTTGGAAGCAGATTCCTCTCTAACAGGACCAAGATCACTATCTACAAAACCATGGTCCGCCCTGTTTTAACTTATGGATCGGAAGCTTGGGCCTATAAGAAGCAAGATGAAAGTAAACTTCTTATCTTCTAGAGACTAATCTTGAGAAGAATTTTTGGCCCTGTTAGAGATGATGGAATTTGGAGAAGAAGGAGAAATGCTGAACTAGCCGCCCTTTATAAGGATATAGTCTTGGTCAAGTTCATCAAGATAGGATGACTTCGATGGGCCGGGCGCATTGCACGTATGGATGATTCGGCGATGCCCGGGAGAATGCTGTCCAGAAGGATGCATGAACAAAGAAGGATTGGCAGGCCAAATGCCAGCTGGGAGGACTCAGTGACATCGGACGCACGGGCTCTGCTTGGAGTCCAAAACTGGAGAGCTGCTGCAGCTGATCGTATTCACTGGCGAAGGCTTTTGGAGGAGGCCCAGTCTCGGTGACGGGATGTAGAGCCAGCTATGTATTTAAGTAAAGTTAAATGTTATGAATTGTAGAAGAAACGTTTTATGTGACATATAATGTCAAACTATAGTAAGTAAAATAATTATATGTGGAAGAAAATGGTCCGGATTGAGGTCAAACAGTTTCTCTTAAGTAGGGAGAACTGTTTATTAAAGAGACAACGTTTCGACATACACTGCTGGTCTTCTTCAGCTCTGTCAAGGGGGGGGGGGCGGATGCCCGGTGTAATTTCGTCTAACTACACTAACTCTACTCACATCACTAACTAATGTGGGTCGAAACGTTGGTTCTCTAATGAAAAGTTCTCTACTTAAGAGACATTTTTTGATCTCCATCCGAACTATTTTCTTCCACCTATAATTATTTTACTATTATTATTATTTATTATAATGCAATTGGGAAAAACCACAATGCAAAGCCTTATGTTTCAAAAATACACCCACTTACCAGTCGACGTTTCGCCTATTCAGGCATTATCAAGACACCAAAAACAAAAAAGGGGGTTATGTGAATCACATCTCGAAGAAAAAGGTGCAATACATCCCAACGATCAACAGCCAAAACAGGCTTCAAATATGAGACAGCACTCCACCACCAAGACGTTCAACATACAACTGAACGAAAGTAATACGCAACCAGCTGGGAAGGTTATAGAATCAGCTGATCCACAAAACATATCAAGTAATATTAACCTATAAAAATTGTATACATATTAGCAAAGTTAGCCAAATTTTTCTTTTAAAATATTTAACGTTTCCCAATAATATTGGTTCAAATTTCTGCAATCTGTTTTATAATTTACCGAAATGTCAATCTTTTGTGCAATCTGCATGGCCTCGAACAACTTCCTTCTAGAGCCATCACTCTCTTTGTAAATAACTTTAGCATTCTCAAAATCAAATTGATGCTTACAAGTTTTGGTATGCTGGGCCAATGCTGTGTTAGGTTCCTTACCACCAATATTTTTACAATCATATTGATGCTGATACATTCTTTTGTGCAACAATTGTGATGTTTCCCCAATGTATATTTTAGGGCATTGTAAACAGCTAATCTCATACACTACATCTGATTGTTGCTGTGTAAGTATTTTATCTTTTAATGGAGTGTAAAATTTACTCATCTTGTTTGTAATCTTATTCGCAAGCCTAATCTCGTAAACATCATACTCTTTAAATAAATCTCTAACACATTCTGACAGGCCCTTAATATAAGTGCACGCAAAAAAGACACCATTCATATTATTTCTCTCGGCACCACCACTATCCGACAATGCAAGATCCCCACCACTAGAAGTACAGTTCATATTATTGTGAATCTTGTTATAGTTCAAATTCCAATATTTTTTATGGAGGAATGAAGGGTGCAAGTTAATTTCGAACATCGTGCAGATGGTCTCTTTCACGGAGCTTATATATTTTATATCAGTCAGTTTAATGGCTTTAAATATGCTGGTTTTAAGGTTATTTATTAACATATGTCTAGGGTGATTAGATATAAAAGTCAATATACGTTGACTACTGTTTTCATTTCTCGTCCACATAGCTCTCAAAATTGCACTATCGTTGTTAACATACATATCTAAGAATCTAATCCTATTATTAGTTTCCAGTTCATAAGTGAATTTGATATTATTATGAAAACCATAAAGACCTTCATAAAACCTGTCAATCTCATCCTCTTTCAACACAAGCTAAAGGTCATCCACATATTTCATGATCAATCTAGGTTTGATATTAGTAGTATTGATAACATCATCCAGCAATTTGTTCATAAGGATGCCACTAAGCGTAACGGACAATACACCACCCATAGGCAACCCTGTTAATTGTCGGTAAATTATGCAGATTGCACAAAAGATTGACATTTCGGTTAATTATAAAACAGATTGCAGAAATTTGAACCAATATTATTGGGAAACGTTAAATATTTTAAAAGAAAAATTTTGCTAACTTTGCTAATATGTATAAAATTTTTATAGGTTAATATTACTTGATATGTTTTGTGGATCAGCTGATTCTATAACCTTCCCAGCTGGTTGCGTATTACTTTCGTTCAGTTGTATGTTGAACGTCTTGGTGGTGGAGTGCTGTCTCATATTTGGAGCCTGTTTTGGCTGTTGATCGTTGGGATGTATTGCACCTTTTTCTTCGAGAGGTGATTCACATAACCCCCTTTTTTGTTTTTGGTGTCTTGATAATGCCTGAATAGGCGAAACGTCGACTGGTAAGTTGGTGTATTTTTGAAACACAAGGCTTTGCATTGTGGTTTTTCCTAATTGCATTATAATAAATAATAGTGTTTCTTTTTGAGTTTTTGGCTCTATTTTAGTGATTATTATTTATTATTATTATTATATATATATATATATACTACTATTATTATTATTATTATTATTATTATATATATATATATATATATATATATATATATATATATATATATATATATATATATATAAACTCCTCTTATTCAAGATAAAATAATTATACTATAATTTCAGATCTACGTTAAACATCGTGTGTCAGTATAGATTAGATGTATTTTAAAAAATGCTTAATTGGGAATTCGTTTAAAAATAGTTTTTCACATTTTTCACCAATGCTTTTGATTGTCTTTGAACTGATTAAATGCTGATTTTGTCAGTACTTCTGTTTTAGTATATTCATTATTGGAAACTAAATGAGCATTCCTATTTCAAACCTTCTATGGTTTAAAGGAAAATGTTGTTTTTTACATAACTGTTATATGTGCTCAGTGTGCAGTGATTTTCAAGGTTCAGCATTTATAAGGTTTAGAGGGTGAATGTGGTGTATATTAAGAGTTTTTCATATTACGAGAACTTCTATACTTATTTATATGAAATTGAACTGAAATAATTTCAATACAAGCATTGTAATAATCAATGTAGTATTTAATTACTTTGTAATAGTCTATTATTTATGATTCTTCTGGTAAGAGAAATATTACCTCTTGACATTCGGCAGATCTCCTCTTTCTACTGCCAATAAATATTTTTTTTCTTCCAGCGTAAGTGGTTTTGGAAGATTGGGCATGTTGATTTTCTTTTCTATGACTGGATCATCGATATCCAATCCAACCTATCGAATAAATATTGTTAAATATTGAATGTTTGGAATTCGATAAAGTCAGATTCCTATATGATGATTGAACAATTTTTTATTTTTTTTATTTGATGTTTATGACAGAGAAATTGTGATAATAAATGGAGATAATGCCTAAATTTATTTATAATACTAAAGTATGTATTTAATAATTGTTCAGGTTATTCGCCAAATAAAGAACAGTGAATAGTCTAATAGCAAATAATTATCAAAAAGGAAAATAGAACAAAATTATTATACACACAAAACATACATAAAACAACAATGATAAATAATAAAATACATTTGAAAACAAAGATACACAAATCAGCCACACATTCAGTATGAGAGATTACTCAAACGAATAAAAATAAATTGATTATACAAAGAAATGATGTTTTACTGGAAATAACTGGAAATACTTCTGAAGCTTATTGTCAATTTACTTGGTGGGTAGATAAAAAAGAAAAAAAAACATTATTCAAACTTTTACCAAACCTGTAAAAAAATTAATTACTTTTACTTAAAAAATTACGAGAAATAAATGTTTAGATATTAATTTAATCTTTACAGCAATAAAATTTGTTTTTTATTCTGTTATAATGCAAGTAAATTTACAATATCTTTAAAACCCTGAGGATCATAAACGAACAAACTTGATGGTTTGTCAATCCTTGCGCATGCAACATATAATCGTCCATGCACTAATTATCTAAATCCAAGCCACAAATTGACACTGTTAGGCCTTGTTATTTATTAATAGTCATTGCCAACGCCAAGTGAATTGGAAATGGCAAACGTTTGAATGGAACAGGTGAGTCTGAAGGAGTCTTTGGAATCCGTGCTAGAAGAATGAAAATTTCTTTTCATAGAAATTTCAATCCAAAATAGTAGCTACAAGAATATTATTATATAAGAATATGATGCTGTTTATTTATTTATGAAATAGAAGAAAATTATTTGCGAACCAATTTTCAATATCAAATTATGTGGTGGCATTCCTGAATAATTCAACAGAATGGTTGACAACTTCGTCAGGATTGTCAACAGTGCCGATCGATTTGAATGATATTTTAATCCCAAGCAATGACTGTATTATTTTAAAATTAATTGCGTAGGAATCTATATTTTTCGCGGCCAATATTGCTCGCTCAACTCTTATATGAACTCTTGTATGATTAATATAAATAGCTTGTTAATCTGAAAATTTATTTTCAACCAAAGCATCTTTAGTAGCCACTACATTATAAAAATATTCAGGGAGTCGCATAAACGGTGTATTTTCATGCATTTAATTTTTGTACTGCCAATGTTTAGCAATATTTCGGAGAATCCAAACGCTAATGATTTATTTTAGAGTTGAGCACGCATATAGATGCTAAGAATTAATTTTATAATACTTCTTACCAACATGTTATAGGTTTGATTTTTTTTTAAATGCGTTTAAAAAGCAAAATATCTATCGGATCGAATTGGGGTTTTTTAAGCATTCTTGATAACACTTGAACACACAAAATTTCATCAAAGTAAGTACAACCGTTTAGGATGTCAGTGACATAATCCTATTTGCCCGGCGTAATATGCGTCATTAACGTACTCTACCTTTTTACGTCGATTTTTCCCCTATTGTATATCTTTTGATTCCTTCTCCACTCATCTTGTTCGTATCATCAAATAGTATGCCTCGTTTTTATCCTGATCACTTCATGGCACTCTTCATCAAACCATTAACCTTCTGATACTTCCAACCTCTTCTTTGACTGGCCCAAAGATTTTTCTAAGGACTCTTCTCTCCTAAACCAGAAGAGATCTTCCAGATTCCACATTTTACTGCCGTACACTACTACTGGCCGAACTATTGCTTTGTATAACTAAAACTTTGCCTTCCTAGAAAGACTTTTGTATCGGAGAGCTTTTTGCAGGGCATAGAAAAATCTTGTTCATGCTACAATTCTGACTTTAATTTTAACTTCAAATTCGTTGCTCTCCGTCATGACACCTCCCAGAAAGTTGAATGTTCTACACCTGAGGAATTTGTTTTCGCCAAAGTCAAAAATATCTCTTCTCTCTCTGGTCTGTATTTAGTTAGATATTTAGTCTTTTCCACATTTATTCTTAGTCCCAAGTCTAGACTTGAATTCTTCTACAGCTCCGGCCAATGCTGTTTTGGTTCTCCCTGTGATGACTACGTCATCAGCATATTCCATGTGCTTTGTGAGGTGATTGTAAATGGTGTCATGCGAGTTTGTTCTTATGCTCCTAATGGTAACCTCTAGTGTGAGGTTGAATAGTACTGGTGATGATGAGTCCCCTGTCTTAATCCACTGTTGACCTGAAAGCTAATTGAGATGCCCACTTTAGTTATAACTTTGAAACTTGTCCTTTCCAGGGTCACCTTCGTCAGTCGTATTTACTTACTTGGTATTCCTAGTGACTGCAGAGCCATATTAATAGTATCACACACTGTGATACGTTTGCTGGAAGTCAATAAATAGATGATGCAAATCAATATTGTATTCGTACGTATTTTCGAGCATTTGCCTGATTGAGAATATGGGGTTTATAGTTGGTCACCTCGGGCGGAAACCGCTGTGATACTCACCCAGTATTTTTTCACTTCTTTCCACCGTCCTCTTACATATTGCTACCGACAGTACCTTGTAAATTGTAGGCAGAAGCGCTATGCCTCTATAATTTTTGCACTCCAGCCTATTGCTTTTCCTGACTATCATAGCTTCTCCCTAGTCAGCTGACACTTTTTCCTCAATCCGTATGTCCCATATCACCTTCAAATTTTCCTTTTACTTTATTATCTCTGATGAGATTTCATCAGGTCCTGGAGCCTTATTATTTTTCAGGGTGATGATTATTTCTACGATTTCTTCCCGGTCAGGTGTTACCTCCTCATCAATATCCTTATCAAAGTTAGAAAGGTATGCTTGGTGGAGGTGCAGGTGCATGTTGCTCGTCTCCAGATTCAAAATTTCCTTGAAGTATCGGAGCGACATACTTTTGATTTGATTGATGAGAAGATTTCCACCCTAGTCCAGACAAGCTTTTGTCTTTTGGGTAAAGCCCTGTCTTAGTCATTACCGCCCTTACAGAATTTGTGGCTTTCTGGTTCCTGGAAATATTGTTGCGTTACGTCGAGTTGTCTGTACTCATTTGCTCTTTTCTTATCTTGCATTTTTTTTTTTTTGCATTTCTTCTTTTTTCAGAATATACGTCGCATGTATTGCGAGTTTTTTGTTGTAGCATGTTCATTCGAGCTTCATTCCTTTCCCTTATGGCCTTCTCACTATCCCCATCAAATCATGGGTTCCTTTTTCTAGCCTTTTTATCTCCAAGCGCTGTAGTCTTAATCGATCTTTCCAGTCTCCTCCACCTTTCTTCCCCAACTAGCTCTTCCGCAGTCCACTCTTGACACTAGTGTTGGAATATCTCTTGGTATATTTTCCGTGTAACTTGCTCCATCAGTCCCTCAATTTCTGTTATGTATCATTAAAACTAATTGAATGTTTAATATCATTGAGGCCCTTGTATCATGTAAGCATTTGTTGTAACCTTGTTGTAACCTTTTTAATAGAGTATACTTCATGTTTCCGCTCCAAGCCATGTGTACATTTTCAATTACTTTATTACCCGTTTTTTCCTATGATTTACCTAAACATAACAATTTCTTACAACTTACACGGTTTTTTGTCCTCTTCTTTGCCAGGTGCTGGTTGTACTTAGCCAGAACCAGGAAGTGATTTGAGCATCAGTTCACCCCTCTGTAGCTTCCTGCGTCCGTTATATGTGAGGGGTGACGTACGTCCACTAGGATGTGGTTTAGCTGGCTTCTGGTCCTGTCTTTCTTTTCTGGCTTATCAATATTTCCTTATGAATGCTTTTGTGGGGGAACATTGGAGCAATGCCCTTCATATCTTTCGCAGCAGCGAACATAACAATTCTGAATTCACTGCCATTCGTTGTCTCTTGCCTGCTATGTTGTGCTATAGTGGGCTTATATATTTCTTCCTTGCCTTTCTGCGCATTGAAGGCGCCAAGTATAATCTTGGTATCGTACTCCGGTATCTTATCG